>APFE030152375.1:200975-269854 GCA_000404065.3 Pinus taeda
TTCTTTATTTTTATCAAAAATGAGAGCCATGCCATGGGTGTTGCCATCAAGTACAACATCTGAAACCTATAATCATACTAGAACCATAATGCCAACACAAGTTACCCCAATATGAACATTTTCAATGACACCAGGCTTAACAGAAATTTCAATAGGCATTGTTTGGGTAATATTACCCATGTTCCTTTCTGACCAAACTTCATGAGCCATGATAGGAATTTGAAGTAGTTGGGTCAGGAAACAAGAAGAGAACTTCTGAAAATAGATAGGCATGGCTTCCTGGCTAGGTAAGAATGAGGAACGATGATGAGTATCATTCCAAGGTGCTTCCTCAAGAGACATAATTTCTATGATACTTTCGTGAGTACGAAATGTCTCAATTAAGGGATCAGAAGATTCTAAAGAACCAAGCCAAGGAGATTGAGAATATGCATTGAGAGATGTGCCCAGAGTAGTGTGATCAGTAGATACCAAAGTTTAAGTCGAAACAATTTCCACATAATTAATCTCAGCACGGCTTAGGAACATGACATCACCCCATGCATCAACCTGATCAGGAGGAGTAATGACCCAAGGATTAGACTTAACTGAAATCATGTTGACTAAGGCAATATGCGGAGGCGGGAGAAGAAAAATACCCATCAAGGCGGGATCTTTAAAGATTCCAACCCCCACACTCTCATATGGATCACCGGTATGCTTCACGTAAGGAACATTTCCATCCGAGGAAGAAAAAGCAAAGAAAGACAACTGATCGACTGTGATGATTTTCCCTTAATGAGGAAAACAAAGCACATAGAACAGAGATGAGGCAACAACATGCATGGAATGGGTCCAACTCTGCCCAATTAGAAGATTAAAATTAATATTTTCATCAACAATTTCTACTTCGACATTGATTTTCTTGCCTTCAAAGGTAATGGAAAGGTTAGGAAGGACATTGAATGGTCAAGAATCATGTCCATCAAAGGCTTCCAATGTGTTAGGTGATTAGTTCAGGGTACGAGAATTGATTGCCTTCCAACAAGACACAGACATGATGCAGGTAGAAGCACCTTCATCAATGATGGTCTTGTGAATCATCTTTTCATTAATGATCTCTTGAATGAGAAAGGAAATTTGATGAGGTAAGTATGGAAAATGGTTTTCCATATCAAAGTAAATAAGGTTTGAATCAAATTGATCAACACTTCCAATGATCGACAATAATGCTTTCTATTGAGAAGGATATCTTTGAAGGACCTCAAGAGCAGGCATAGCTGATGGTGCTTGAGCCAAGTCCTCAACAATATTATAGTGCTAAGAAGATCAAGCGTTTTCATTATACAAGGACTTTCACAGCACACCCAGAGAGGGTGGTCAAACAACAAAATAAGGATTAGGTCACCTTATATGGAGAGGATTGGGGGTGGATAGGATAAAGGAGGAAGGGGTACTTTATTTCTCTTTCCCTGCTATCAGAGTTTGATAATATTTAGATCTGATAGCCACATTTATAGGCATATTCAACATACACAATTGGGAACCTGAGGGAATAGAACACTAAGGTTGGTATACCATTTGGGTCTGCTGGGATGGAAAGGGTTTTTTTAAGAAAGTTAGGGTCCCTTTAAGCAAGCAACTAACTTCAGATTGTTGGGGACAATATTTAGTGTCATGATCCTCCTCAGAAATGAGGCATGGATACTTTGGTTTTATTTGTGAAGCATCAACAATAGATGACTTAGAAGGGCCTTGTTTTGAAGCATCATCTTTGGCTTTGCCTTCTCCCTTGTTTTTACCCTTAGAGTATTTATCTACTGTGATAGAATGGACAACATGAACCTCAAACTTTTTACTAGGACTAGGTGAATTTCGAGAGGGATCATTGGAACTAAAGTTCAAGACCGATTTCTGCTGGGAAGAAGATTTTGTTAGGTATAAGACATGGAACCAATCACTCCATCAACAGGAGGCATATAAAGAGACTTTGATGTTGTCAGATTGGATGATGGTCTAGGAACATCAAGAAACATCTGATACAATGTTACATATTGCGAGTAGACAAGGTCCAAATACTAGGCACAAGTGATGGCTTACTCTTCAGTAACACATCCACCCATAGCTATCTCCTTAGAAATTTTGCTAATGAATGATTTGGTGAACCATTCTTTCAACAATTTATCAGCAATTTCAAACTTGATCAGCTAATGCCAACGTCTCCATTCATGGATGTGATCGGATATATGGGTCACAATGTCTTACTTTAGTGTCGTAAGTAGATAGGTGCCAGTTTCATAGCAAACCAACAGCTAGAAATGGGTAAGGAAAGCCATAGAGAGAGTGTTGAATTCACCATAGGTACCTCGAGGAAATTCGATGTACCATTTCACTGCATCCCTTGTGAGAGTTCTTTGAAAAATTCATAGGCGGATAGAATCATCAACATATAAATTGGAGGAACACAAGAGGTGATATGTTATCATGTGGGCTTGTGGATCATCCTTCGATTTTCCTTCAAACTTTGGAAAATCACTCAGAACTTTTGTCAGAACTAGAGTATAGTAAGGCGAATGAAGGATAGGATCAGTAGTGAACCTTGATACACCTGGTAGTTCCAACGTGGCCAATAATGGAAATTGTGTATTAAATGACATCTAGAGTCTTTGAACAAACCTAAAATATAGAATCCCTCCTTTTTGGTAAGGATTTTTCCCCCATAGTGGAGGACTGCGTCCATATTGATTCTAATTTTCCCCCCATTGTAGGTTACCTTTCTGTAGGGAGGATTCTATCCTCGGTAGGCTTGATATTTTCCTGCCATAAACCATTGATAGGAATAGTGGTTAAAAGGATATTGAGCTTTTTGACCTTGGACATAAAGATTTTGAAATCGCTGAACCTGAACATATAGATTTTGCACATGTTGTCCCTCGACATAAGGATTTTGAACGTACTACCCTTGGACATAAGGATTTTGGACCTACTACTGCAGGGGTTGACCTTGAGCTTGCAAAGGTTAGCCTTGGCCCTAAATGGGTTGACCTTAATGACATGCATAGACAACCTATTGTTGTAGAGGATGGCTCTATTGCTATGAAGGTTAACCTTGTGGCTACTCAAAGGTTAGCCTTACGAGGATGAGGGTTGGGAGGATTGTTGAACAAACTGCATCTACAACTGCAAATTTTGTTGTGACTATTGCAAAGGTTTCCCTTGCGGTTGTAGCAGTTGTCCTTACTACTACAATGCTTTCCCTTGTTGCAACGAATGTTTCCCTTGTTGCTATAAAGGTAGTTGTATAGTTTTTGGATAGTTCTCAAATTTAATCTAGCCATACCCACTAGGCACAACAGATTTTTCAGGCTGAACATAAGGCCTAGCTTGAGGAATGTAAGGTGGGGCAACCAAGACTTGTGAACCATATGGAACATAAGCCGGTTGGAGTGGACCCTGAGCCACATATGGCTATTGGTATTGGACATCAGCTAACCAAAAATGGATCAATAGGTTTAGGAATAGTGTCGTAGAAAGGTTGATTTGTTCTAGCCATGTGAGTTTGTTATCCACTCACATTGGTTTGACCTGACATCATAGAGAGATTCATGTCTTTCCCACAAGCGATGGCATAGTCTTTCCACTCACTGGAGGTGTAGAAGAACTTACTAATACCTTATTTATCGAGATCGTCGGTTGAACTGGAAGAGTCAGTTGAAATGATGAAAGAAGTGGAGACAAAATAGTAGGTTGAACTGGAACCGAAGTAACTCCATTTTGTACAATCAGTCGAGAGGTCATGTTCTGGGTAAATGGACCTGATGTAGGTATGGTGACAAAATACTAGATTGGATTTTGATACAATGACAAGGCACTGGGAATGCCTGAAACCAACTAAGCTAGAGAGGTATAATCGCATGCCAATAAAGGCTCACTAAACTCAGGATAAATGCTAGAAAGGATGGCTCCAGTGTAACAAAAACCTTCCGAAGGGAGATTTCCTTCACATACTTCTTGGTTTGCCAGGAGGTATTCTGTAGTTCACAGTTACAGTGACAGAAAATTTCAGCTAACTCCAAGACAGTACTGGAATTTCGCCTTCTTACTCCATAGGAAACAATCGGTGATGCTTTGAAGATGAACAAGGAGACAAATCCAAAAAAACACCAGGTTGATCATACAGACCATAACGATGTTTTGGAGATACCACAAAAGGGTCTATAACCAATTCTTGTGGACTATCAAAAGTTTGATGACTCTCAAGTGTTTGGATAGGATTATCAGGGGATTCTAAGCTATATTTATAAGGTGACCCAACATATGACGAAGGCGGATGAGAAGACAAAGGTTGAATAGTCAGAACAATCCCAAGTTCAACACCTTGATCCTCAATGTGACTGTAGAAGTTCAGGGAAAATTTCTCCAGATGACATTCCAGATGAAGGCGGGGAAGAGGAATGACGCGAACTTGATGGTTCAGCCATGATGACTTTGTCTCAAACAAAAGAGAACATATATTACTTTCAAGGCTTTAAAAATATACTCACGATGTGGTCCAGAATAAGGCTATTAGGAATGTGATGTGATCATGGGAAAAAAATTTAAGACATTGTAACATGGTGACGCCTTTTCATTTTTTAAGAGTTGAGAAAAAGGTAAAGATGACACTAGTCTCTATCGGTTTGAACAATATCGAAAGGACAAGTGCTCGGTGATATTTTAAATTAAAGAGTCAGAAAGACCAGAATGCCTGCTCAGGATAATCTAGGAAAAAGGATTACGAGGTAACTGTGAACTACAGAATACCTCCTGGCAAACCAAGAAGTATGTGAAGGCAATCTCCCCAAATGTTGTGTTTGGTGTATCACATTTACATGGTGACAGACTCAGGTTCCTGTGGATAAAGGATTACAAACCTAGTAGTGGGGTCTCCCTTTATATACATGACAGAACAAGGAACACAAGTTTGTAGTAGCATTCTCTAATGCCAAAGCAAATGACAACTACTAGGTTTAGAGATGCTAGAACACATCTCTAGCCTACACCTCTAAATGTGATCATTTAGTTTCGAATGTGCCTTAGGTTAATTGAATATATTTTAGAAGTTTATCTTGAAATTAAATCTTAGTTTTTAGGCCCTATTGATCTGACATGAAAAACTCTTATATGCAGCTATATGAGACAAAACACTTCAATTCAATGAATGCTTACACTATTTGAGAGAAGAGAAAACAACCAATGGAACAAACAAGCAATTGAAAATAAGATTATTGTTCACTACTTCTCTTTTCAAAAAAAATTAATGAAAATTCTTTCTGCTTCCTACTTTTCTTGTCAGATAGACTTCAACTAGTCCTTTTAACAATAAAAGAAGTTCACTCAGTTTCACATGCTCATGATGATGCAATTCTAGCTTTCAATGATGTCAATCAATGCAACATATTAATTAATCAAACTAGAATGATGTATTTTCTTCAAGGGAATGCTAAAATGAATCTTTCACATAAACTTTTCAATGAATAGTTCCAAACATCTAAGACATCAATCAAATACAAAGCACAACAAGAAGAACTTCTTTCAAGTTAAATGCAAAAATTCAATCGAAACCAACCGAGAAATGTGATCTATGCTAAAAAAAAGAGATGTTCAACAAGAGAAGAGCAAATGAAACATTTTACTTTTCAATTGAAACTAAAGCAAGATAGATGCAAGCACCAAAAAACGAAATGCACGAAGCAACAAAACAACAACTCGACTTGATGAACAAACAAACAAATGAATGGAAAATGACCTAGATTCCCTAGGGACACAAGCCATCCAAAAACTCAAAAAATCAAGGAAATCTCAAACCAATCAAGCAAAGAAATCAAGCTAACAAATAATTCTAGCCAGGAAGAATACAAGCAATCAAGCTGAGAATCAGAACCTGTGAGGACAAGATACACTGGCAATGATTTAGTGGAAACCCTGATTTAAACCTATAGGCATTGGCACAATTGTCTAACTGGAAACAAGTGCCAAAAGGGGTTGTGGTACTCACATCGGTTTGCGTGACTATTAGAAACAAAATAGCATTGATCAAGGTATTCTTCAAAAAAAAAAAAAAATCACAAACTAGAACTAGACCTATCACTCTAATTCAAGAATCCAAGCAGAAAATGACTTGAAGTACAAATTACCAAAGAGAAAGAGTGAAACAAGAAAAGTTGTCACAAATCATGAAATGAAAAACAATCAAAGAGAGAGATGGATCCCATGTATGGTCACCAATTTGTTGAGTAGGAGTATCTTCTTTGCAGATAGAGACAATCCCTCTAGCCCAAGAGAGTGGGGTTAGCCGCAGACAAGACAATCTAATGTAAATTTCCTTAGATTAGAATTGAATAAGAGGGCCTACCTCTTATAATGCTAATCCACTTGATGGTGATATTGCTTCTTTTCTCTAGCTTCCTTTCATTCCTTTTGTTCCTTTCAAAAAACATGATAGCATAAAATCAAATTCAATCTACTTAAAAGGTCAAGGAGTTTTAAGCTATCAAATTCAATATTACACACGATATAGGAAATAAACCATTAGTTGTACTAATATAAACTTCAAAGAGAAATACAATAGGAGCCTTGACATTGCAAGTTCCCTTTGGCATGTTCAGGTCTAGCACCACTATAAGCATCTCACGATTCAACCTCAGAAAAATGGAAGTTCAAGGCCTCTTTCCCTTTGCTCCAAACCAAACACTATAAGCTTATTCTCCCTTCACACACAAACTAGAAATATAAGGTTCTCAAGATGGCTATCAAGATTTTCAGATTATTTCAACCCTTTCATTAGCTATATAAGGTTGTAAAACAATGATTTTATATAGCTTTGATAGAGGGTAAATGGATCCTCTTATGATGGGATAGGCATTATCTTCCCATTCACATCATCCTATGTCATCAACTTATAGAGATAATGCTAGTGACACACTATTAACTAGTGGTAGTAAAGTTCATGGAATGAAGGGTAAAGTTAAGTTCCCCTATACGTTATGTGAAGGGAATCACCCCATTCACCTTTGTTCGTATTTGGATGAAGCCAAAAAAGTGTTGGATAACCGTCCTGCTTCTCCACAATGACTTCCATTTGGTTACAGGAGACTCTCCCTTAATCCTTCACTAGTTCATGAATTGACTGACCCAAATCAACGTTGGTAACACCCACCCTCTCTGAATGTGAATCCCATAGTCTATACCTGACCAATCACAAGCCAAGGAAACAGTTGACCCAATTTCACCTTTAGTTAATCATACCTTTCCTATAGAGATTGAGTATGATACCATGCAAGTTGTTTTTGTTTCTTCAGATTCCAATGAGCTTTGAGGAAACCCTCCTCTTCCATCAAGACAGGAGAAAAATCCTCCCATTCTCGTAACTCAAGAGGTTTACTCACCCATTCTTACAGTACCCCCTCCAAGTAGTCTGGTCACTATCCTTTGATTTGAATCGACTGGTAGGATGTCGTCTTCCTTCTTATGTGCCTTTCAAGAGCATAGTATAGGTTTGTAATATGGTCATACCTGTCATTATTATATATGAAGGTGCATTAGTGAGTATCCTTTCCTCCACTAGTTGGCAAGTGCTTGGTTCACTGCCACGTGTGCTTGTTACCTAGAATCTGTTGGCTTTTAACAAAGGAATCAGTTAACCATTAGGGATCCTTCCTTAGTTGCCTATTACTTTGGTGGGAAATTTTTTTTATCTCAATGTGATGGTAGTCCTGGGCCCTTTAGATTACAATTTACTTCTTGGTTGTGACTATGTTTATGACATCAGAGTTATTTTTTCAATAGTATTTTGAGTGATTTTTTTCCCTCATGAAGGTAGAACCATCACCGTTAACCAGCCTTCATTTCCCCATCCAAATATGGTTTACTGTCAATCATATTCCCTGAATTGTCCTTTTGTCCCAATGGTATCTTCCTTGCCATGGGTTAATTATGTGGTAACATGTTCCATGCCTACATCAACGGAAAATCAATTCCATGATGTTGTACATTATGTGTTGGGGGCATTAGAATGAGATCTCTCCTTCCAGAGCATTGTTCTTCCATCTTATGAGAACCTCTTGGAAGTGATGAACTCTTATGGGTCATGATCAAAGGGTATGAGGATAGTTCCTTGTCTTGTGTCAACCTTGTTAAAAAATGAAACAAGGAATATGACGATAGTTCATTGTCTTGTGCCAACCTCATTAAAAAATGAAACAAGGAATATGAGGATAGTTCCTTGTCTTGTGTCAACCTCGTAAAAAAATGAAACAAAGGGTATGAGGATAGTTCCTTGTCTTGTGTCAACCGCGTTAAAAATGAAACAAGGAATATGAGGATAGTTCCTTATCTTGTGTGAAGCTCATTAAAAAATGAAACAAGGAATATGAGGATAGTTCCTTGTCTTGCGTCAACCTCGTTAAAAAAATGAAACAAGGAATATGAGGATAGTTCTTTTACTATGTCAACCTCATTAAAAAAAATGAAACAGCTCCCAGAGCATAGCTCCTTGTCTTGTGTCAAGCTCGTAAAAAATGAAGCAATGAAATTGAGAAGAGTTCCTTGTCTTCTGTCAAGGTCATTAAAAAGTGAAAGAAGGTCCCCTAGAGCAAAGTTCTAATTTGAGTCTCTGAGTAGATATCATAAAGTCCCAGTCGAGTATTTCACTTGATCTCGTAAATGAAACTTCATTCCATCCACTTGATAGCCATGAGTAGTCTACTAAGGTGAATGTAATGAAGCTTGGGGGCATGCACCTAGAATCAATTCATCATGTTGGGGGCATGTAAACCAATTCCAAGCATATTTTTTTGTTTCAATATTGTGTAAATATGAAACTGAATCCAAGCATAGTTCCCTATGGTTCCAGCTTGTGTAAAAATGAAACCATCTCCATTTTGATACTCGTGATTTCCATTCTATCAGCCTTTTTTGTCAGATGAGCCTTGGTTTTTCTCCTTCCATAGTCACTATCTGCTTGTCTGATCATACACTTTCACTTGGTTGTTTTACCATTTTTGAGGAATAGTTGCAATGAGTGCTCTTATTAGCCATCCTCTTCACATAAATCAACATGTTTTGAGAAGTTCCAACATCACCAGAACCAATTCTTATCCTAGATATCACTCATTCCTCTAAGTATAGTGCTCTTTAAGCTCTTTTCAGATTCTCAAAACATGAAAATATTGTCAAGCATTTGTCCTTTTCAACTCATTAATGGATTGGAAATGAAATCTACTTAGTATAAGTTTAACCCTTTTCCATACCGAGATAGATTATTTATGAAAAAGGAATATGTTGATCAAACATGGTCAATAATTTCTCTCTCATATTATTTTATGCCTTTTTAGACTTGAGAGACAAATCTATGAAAAAGAAATTGTGGAGTTTTCTTTTTGTCCCTTTTCAAACTCTCTAAAAATGAAAAGGACTGAGTTATCATTGTCGTTAAACTCGTTAAAACATCAAATAGAAACAAACTTGTCCATCATGAAAAGAATGAGTTTCACCTTCTCTAGACTCATTAAAACATCACATAGCGATGGATTCACCTCAAGGGAGGAGTTATACAACAATTATATGTTATCCTCCTCAATGTTGATAAAAAATAAAGAGGTATTGGTCGACAATGGCTAGGTAAAATGGGGAAAGGGGTAAACCACTTTATGGTAGCAAGTCACTCTTGAACATGACACTTTCACTTCATCTTTGTGACTACTTGGGTTGGGTTATCTACTTGATGGTTATCATGTCAATAGTCTATCATACCATCCATCACTTTGGTTTTGTGTCAATGCTGCCAATTCATTCAATATCGCCAACATGTTCATGAGAAGTCACTTAGTTAAATTCATCCTTTGCAATACTCATAAACCTTCATTTTCATGACCGCCATTCCCAAACCTTCTATCATCAGTCACATTCTACCTACAAAAAACATTACACTCATTTCGTGTCATTGATGTGGGTTACATCAAGTCCCTCCTGTGACGAGTCGCTTCTTGTCAACATCAACACATTATCCAAGAAGTTGACTTAGAAACACCCTTTTAGTACCTTCGAGTTTGCATACATCAATGGCAATTTTCTCTCTTCCGGTGGTAGGTTCACATCATTGGCCTTCGACTAAAAGACTTTGTATGGTGTTTGACATCAAAACATCCATTCACACCATGTAGAATGTGTTGCAGTAGCTTGAGGATCATTATCATTATCAGTGATTTCTCTTGCGTTTGTTAATGACTTACATCATTGGCTGGTAATCAGACGTGTCCTCCCATGTTTGACTTCAGATCACATATTCACATGGCTAGAATCATACTTGAGCGAATGATTGGACGAGATAGAAGACCCCAAATCTAGTTTCATCCGTCCGAGATGCGATATCAGGAGAGTACTAAATCATCTGTACGGTGGCTTTACACTGATGGTCATCCCATCATGGGTCTATATATGTAGATGACTATCTATGTAAATGTAATGAAAGTTTATATGTTGAGCATGGGTATGCCTTCCCTTAGCAATTCATGAAAAATCCAAAATATCATGATATTATGTATTGTAATTGATGCAGGTCACCATCTGATTCAAAACCTCCTGATCACATCTTAAATCATATCACTTGACATTATCATTTTTGACTTCATGCTTTAGGGGATAACTGATATAGCTCTATTTGGGCACATCACTCCCATAATTCATATCAGTAGTATTAGGGCTCATAAAACCCTAATTCAGTTGCTACAGGCCCTAGACAAGTCACCACATTGAATGCCCTCATTCTTGAGGGTTTCATGGCCTCAAGACATCCTGACATGACTCCTTAAGGGACCAACACAACCTTGGTTAGGGGTAAATTCATTGCATAGCACTTAGGCCCATTCAAACCTGCTCTACAGAGCACCTAGGCACACTTTGACCTATTTTGGGCGAGATTGAAGGAAATCTTCATAGAGTTCTGGGAATATTCCTACATTCTAGACCATTCTAGAATATTCCCACCTCTTATTCTCTCCTATGAGCTCGAAATTGGAGAGGGAATGAATCAAATAACCCCCTATCATCTCATCCCTTAACCATGGAAAGTAACTCCCAAATTAGAAAGCCATTCAATGCACAATTTATGGCAGAACCACCTCCATTTCCCTATAAATTAAGCACTCATCATAGTGATCAGGGGCTGGACTTTAAGAATTTGCAAGGAGATATTGTTGGTTTGAGGTTTGAGGTTTGAGATTATAGCTAGTATTGTTATGTCACCGATGTGTTGTGCTTTTGGTGTGATGAAGGATGGAACTGAAGATGGATGATTGACATGGGATCGGAGTTCTTTGGTTGTAACTCTTCCTTCTACTTAATAAAGTTGTTTACACCTTTTACCATACTCTTGTCTTTATGTGGGATGATTATATCTGTAAATTATTTCAATTCCATTTGCTTATAGTAGATAGATCTCTTGCTTTGATTGGTTTTTTTCCCTCCCTTTATGATTACAGGTACTTATCGAGTGGATTCAATTAGAGAAGGAGTGAAGGGAGCTACTCAAAGTAGACAAAGGGAAGTGAAAGATAAAAAGTAGGTCCCTTGTCTTATTTATCTTCTATAGGAAAATATTAAACTCTTTAAATCTATTGTTCTAGGTGTAGCTACCCAGGTAAGGAAGTTCTGTTTATCCATAGATGTAAAATTCCACATAACCAATTGGCAACCATACTAGGGAAGGATCATCATTTTGGGTAGTCTACCTTTATCCTAGTACACCCTAGTAGACTTTGCTTACCTCCGTTGATCTTATTTCAGTCTATTTTAAGTGTTTTTGGTCAAAAACTTGAGGTTAGATGTCATTTGATTGGCCTCTTTGGCATTAAAAGAGGCTTGGTCAGGGGACAGTGCTCTGTAGAGCACCCTCGGCTTAGAGACAATGCTCTACATCACAACTACTACCACTCTGACCTGTGCTAATCGTCCTTAAGCTTAAAAACCCATCTTGGGCTTGGACTTTTCCTATTTTTCTTGTGAATTTGTTTCTTTAAAGATCAATGTTTCTATGGTTCTGAAATCAACTTGTATCTCTTCTCCTAGCCCTATTGTAACCTTGATTTTTTAGTGTTTCTTAAGAGTTTTATTTATCATTATCAAATCATTGTCAAATTTAGTTTATATCAATTAGTATTTTCTGAAAAGGAAGTGTCATAAAGTCTTCAATTCTTTGAAAAAGAAACTGTCGTAAAGTGTTCGTTTCTTGTGAAAAGTATTGATTGATTGTTTCTGCATCTAGTTCCTTTTTGTTTGTCTAAACTCTAAAGGGACTAAAAAGAAAAAATTTCATTTTTCAAGTTGTATTTTGTGAATTCTTGATAGGAATAGCTAGGGAAATCACATTAGGTGTGCTCTTTGCTCTTTGTCAAAGATCTAATTGCTCTATCCCTTACTAGCTACAGTTTTCATTTTTATTTGAATGAAAGAATGTTTCTCATGTTAGTTGCATTCTAGGAATTACAAACATACATCACATGGTGAAACTTGAAAGGAAAATTCTTAATCAAGATAAAATTAATCTCAGTTAACCTAATTGAGCATTGTAACTTAACGCATAACATTTAGAGGTCTAGGTTAGAGACATGTTTCAGCTTCATTAAACATAGTAGTTGTCTCTAACTTGTCTGTGATACATTCTGAGTGTGATACCTAATTCCACGTATGTTATTATATCATAGCTCATCCACGTACCTTTAGGTATATAGGTCGGTGTTACAGTACATAAAGTATAAAGTAATGCTCTCACTGTGTGGTTTTGCATTAGACAACACTAACATGGATTGGGCCTCCACATACTTTTGGGTATATATGGGAGGACTACATTAGATTGCTATCCATCTATAGGCAACTGAGTTGGCCACCTTGTATATTGTGATACACTGAACAAAACATTCAAGAAGATTTCCTACACATATGTTAAGTCCTTGGTTTACTGAGGCAATATATTGTAGTTCACATTTGCTTGGTAATCCTTTTTCCTATATTATCCCTCTTTTGTTTTGTTATGTTATTTTGATTAAAATAAATTAATTGACTGTGGATAACATCCTCCACATCACTCCTTAGTTGATATTAGGTTGAGACATATGGCAAAAACTCCAGAATCAACCGATCAAAGAATTCCTTTTGAGGGGAATCCTAGTCCTTTTACTCCTTTCAGAAATATTAGTGCTCCTTATATGGCTACATTGTCCCTTTAGGGACTTACCATTGGTGTGTCAGTATGGTTGTTCTCAACCACCTTGGCCCCGTAAGTGAATATTCTTATATTGGCATTATGACACAAGATTTCCACTATGGCACAGGTATTGTCCCTGATGGCAACTCACTCAGAAAATCACTCAGATGATAGTTTAGGCTCACAAGCTCTTAGAATAAAGGAAAAGGAGGTATACATAGGTTCCCATTGACCAAGCCATGTATACATGCGAATTCACAGACCAAAAGGCGCGTAAGCGTATACACGCACTTTCATGCACAGAAAAGCATGTACAGTTTGGAAATCTTGGTTATTGGTCCTTGGTATTTGGACCTATGGTTTTGGACCATGGTATCTTGTCCGAAGTGTTGAACCCAGGTATTAGTTCTAAGTGGTTTTGGACCATAGTATTGAGTAAGGCCTAAGACTATAAAAGGGGAAGGAGATCATTAGGCAAGGGCACTCAAGGATTGAATATCTTATGAAGAGAAAGATCTAGAATATTGGTGATTGGTTTATGGTGGATAGTTGGATCTGAATCAAGGAGGAGCCTGAGCACTATAAGAAGGATAAGTTCTATTGATGGGTCAAGATGTTAAGGCTTGAAGAGAAGCATCTTTGTGTGATTTTGATTTGTTATATTTGGCACATGACATGATCTATAAATATAATGATCTGGGTATAATTGGTGTCTGAATATTTGAAAAGGTTAAATTATATTTTATAGATTTGTACACAGGTTTAGCATAGCAAAGGCGCATATACACAGTGGTTTAGTAATTCAAAACAGTGTATACACAGGTTTGACTTAATATAACGATGCATGCATGCAGCTTCTACATATTGAAGTAGCGTATGTCTCATAAAATATGTTTTAGCTACTTCTGTTTATTGCCGTAGTGTTCATTCAGGATTAGTTTCTAGTTACTCTTACTGTATTCTAGTTATAGAATTTAGAGAAGTGATTGTTAGATTCAGTTTTGGTTGGTGCAGAGGAGATTGTTTGATGAAGATATATTTGATGTTTGATTGATGTTATTGATGGATCCAGTCTGAAAATTTATGAAACATGGTCCCTGGAAGAAAAGAGAAGGTTGTAGCCTTTTGTAGGTCAGCACCTACGTACTAGTACATTAGCTAGTACAAGAGCTAAGGGGGTTGTAGCTCCCTTTTAGGAGAAGCTAGAGAACGAGAGAAGGTTGTAGCCTTCTTCGGGTAGAAGCCTACGTATTGGTATAAGATTGCACCAATACAAAAATATTGTAAAAATAAGTTTCTTATTAAAAGAAGATAGAGACAAATTTCAACAGGTGGTTTTCACCCACACTAGGTTTCCACCTTATATCTTGTGTTCATGTGTGTGATTGTCTGTACTGTTTACTGCACTTGATTACTATTTAATGGTTTTGATACACATATTAATATTAGCTAACTAAATTATAAGTCTGTAAGATATATGTGGTTTTCTCTAAACACAGTTGCGTATATACGTAGGTTGGATTAGTAGAAGTAGCATATATCAATCTGTTTATGGAAATGAAAAATTGTTAAATTCCTAATAATGATTCACCCCCTCTTATTATTATTTCCAACAATTGGAATCAGAGGGGTCCTTGAGAATAATCTTGATCACTTGAATTAAGATCTATCATCATGAGCAACTACGAAAAAGAGGCATCCATCAGGCCACCAATGTTTTATGGGAGTAACATCATCTATTGGAAGGTAAGAACCACAACCTATCTTCAATCTCCTGGAACAGAAGTTTGGGATATTGTGGAAGGAGGATACACATTTCCAACAACAACTCCTATAGATATGGCAGGTAAAAAGAAGTATGAAACAAATGCAAAGGTTCTCAATACTCTATTGGGGAGTCTATCACAATCAGGATTCGTCAAGGTTATGCAGCTCAAAACCGCCAAAGAAATATGGGACAAGATCATTCTAAGCTATGAAGGAGATGATTAGGTAAAACATGAAAAACTACAATCTCTCATAATTCAATATGAAACTCTCAAAATGCACAATGATGAAAGTGTAGCTAATTATTTCCTACACATAGATGAGATTGTTAATCACATGAAAAAATTGGGTGAAGAGATAAAAGAAGTTACTTTAGTTGAAAAGGTTCTAAGATCCTTGTCTTCTAAGTCTGAATCAAAGTTTTCTGCCATAGAAGAAAAGAAAAATCTTCAAAGTATTAATATGCCACAACTGCACAAAATCCTAACTACTTTCGAAATGAGAAAAGGGGGTCCATCAAACATTCAAAGCTTCAGGAAAAGGAGAATACAATGAGTCAATACATACGTTAGAAGGAGAGGAAGAATCAAATTTTGTCAAGAACCTTCAACAGGGTTCTGGAAGATTTAGAGGCAAGTTACCTTTCAAATTCTTTTCTTGTGGAAGAGTCGGTCACTATGCAGCCAAATGTCCTCATAAATATAAGCTTGATAAAGGTAAGGAATTGGTTAAATGGAATAGAAACAGAGCGTAAGTAAGAAGAGCTATTATGCGCATGAAGATAATGATGGATTTTCAAATAGTGATGAAGATGAAAATGGTAATGATTATAGACCTTTTAGGGCTTTTGAAGATTATGATTTCTTGGATTCTATAGGTGAAGATGATCTCTATGAATAAATTTCTAAACTTAAAATATGTTTAGAATAAAAGAATATGATTATAGATACTCTGACATTCCAACTTGCTAAAAGGGAAAAACATAAGGAAAGGTTTGAATGTGAAATTTTGGGACATGGAAAAGATATTGAGAAAAAAAAAGCTCTTAATCTTAGATTTGCTAAAGGATATGAAACTTTAGATGAGATTATCAAAGTGCAATGTTCTCCTCTAATAAAGACAACTCTTGGATATACTGACAAGCATCTCAAGCACAGAAGCCATCCACCTCCAAAAGTTATCTTAATGTTATAAGGAGAAGTGAACAGGTTGAAAATCATCAGCAAAGGCATAAAGCGGATCACCAAGTAAATCGAGGTCAATCTAATTCAAGGATGAATAGAAGATACAACCAATCACAGGTAAATCATTCCCAATTTTCTTTAAGAATGAATATCAATGGAAACTACAATCACCTGGTCAGTAGATTTGATAATCACAGGAATTTCTTTAATGGCCAATGTTTCTCGTGTCATAAACTTGGAAACAAAGCTGCTCAATGTGTTTCCTACAGGACCATCATGACCAAAGAAGCACGAAATCAAAGGACTGTGACTGGGATCATGAAGAGGACCTACAATAACTTTTCTACTCTTGAAAATGAAATAGAATGCTCTATTTGTAACAACTTCGGTCATGAAGATTCTGAATGCAAGAGTAAGTTTCGACAAACTTCTCAGAAGCTCAAGCTTCATTGGGTCCCAAAACATGGAGAAAGAAAGAACTGCAAACAGAAAGATGTAATAGAGCTTTATATGCAGAAGGACAAGAAAATTAGTGGTACATCGAAAGTGGATGCTCGAAACATATGACAGGTGATAAAGAAAAACTTCAGTCATATAGTGCCTTAGAAAAGGAAAGGAAGGTCTCATTTGGAAATGACATGCTTGCACTCATAAAAGGTAAAGACTCTATTCTTTTAAATGAAAAGGTCAAACTAGAAATGTTATGTATGTTGATGGTTTAAAGCATAATCTATTGAGTGTTAGTCAAATGTGTGATGAAGGAAATGAGGTAGTATTTCGATCAAATGGATGTATTGTTTGTGAGCTTGATACAAGAGAAACAATGATCAAAGGCATAAGAACTCCAAATAATTCATACATACTCAAGGGAGGACAACAATAATGCTATCTAAGAAAAAATGACAAGCACTGGCTATGGCACAGAAGATTGGGGCATCTAAGCTTCCCTCAAATAAGAAAAGCATGCAAATATCAGGTTATTTGCGATCTTCTTGACATTAGAATACTAGACAATGCAATATACAAATCATGTGAGTTTGGTAAGCAAACCAGAACACATTTCCCTGAGAAGCAAGGATCAACTAGTAAGCCACTTGAATTTGTCCATACTAATTTATGTGGTCGATCAAGGAAAAGGTCACCTCGTCGAGAAGAATACTTTATATTGTTCATTGACGCTTTTCCAGGATGTGTTGGATGGGATGTCTGAAGCATAAAGATGAAGCTTTCGAAAAGTTCAAAGGTTTCAAAGCCTTGGTTGAAAATGAATCAGATCGCAAAATCAAATGCCTCAGGTTTGATCGAGGAGAGGAATTTAGCAAAATGGAGTGGTGGAAAGGATGAACATAATGGTTCAACAAATGGATCATGCTATGTTTGATGAGTTTGGAACTCCTGCAACCTTTTGGGGTGAAGCTGCATTTGTTGCCATTACTATTCTCAACAAAACAAATGTCTGAGTAGACATCACTCAAACTCCTCATGAACTTTGGTATGGTAAGACTCGTACTATAAAATACTTCAAAGTTTCTGGAAGCAAATGTTACATCAAAAGGACTGATGAAAAGCTTGCCAAGTTTGTACCTAGAGCAGATGAAGGCATTCTGCTTGGTTACTCTTCCCGAAGTAAAGGATATATGTGTTACAATAAAAGAGTTGGAAAAATTGTTGAAAGTATTGATGTGATGGTTGATGAAGCAAGAAACATTCCAAATCAGATAAAAACCAAATATTTTGAAGATGATGAGGACTATCCTTCAACATTAAATTAGACTGGTGCTGAAGAAGAAACTTATGAGGCAGCAGAGGAACAGATAAGGGTAGAAGAAAAGACTCCATCCAGATATGTCTAGAACAAGCATCCAGAGACTCACATTTTGGGGCAAAAATAGGCAGGTGTACAAACAAGAAGATCTATTACAGAAGCTTCAAGCTATCTAGCATTACTCTCCTCCATCGAACCACGAAACATAAGTGAAGCATGCAAAGATGAATGTTGGGTCAAGGCCATGAATGAGGAACTTGAGCATATTGAAAAGAATAACACTTGGGAATTGGTTCCTAGACCTAATGATAAGAATGTCATAGGGACCAAATGGATATTCAAAAACAAGCTGAATGAAAATGGAGATGTTATTAGAAACAAGGCCAGACTTGTTTGTAAAGGGAATGCTCAACAAGAAGGTATAGACTTTGAAGAAACTTTTGTACAAGGTTCCAGACCTGAAGCCATAAGGATGTTCCTTGCTCTTTCTAGCTTTCAAAAATTCAAAGTATATCAAATGGATGTGAAGTCTACCTTTCTAAATGGAGACTTAGAAGAGGAAGTGTATATTGAGCAACCAGATGGATTTATCATTGGAAATTATCCAAAACTTGTATGTAGATTCAGAAAGGCTCTCTATGGTCTTAAACAGGCTCCAAGGACTTGGTGTTATCATCTAGACAAATACCTCCACCAACAAGGTTTTTCCAAAAGGATCAGGAGATAAAAATCTATATATAAAAATTGACAATGATAAATTGCTAATACTTGTTGTGTATGTTGATGATATCATCTTTGCTAGCAATTAAGAAGCCATGAGTCAAAACTTTGCCTTGGTGATGCAGAAAGAATTTGAAATGTCCCTGCTAGGTGAGCTCACATATTCTCTTGGTTTACAAGTCCAACAAAACAAATATGGTATCTTTCTATCACAAACCAAGTACCTCAAGTAGATCTTCAAGAAATATGGCATCGAATATTCAAAACCAGTATGTACCCCTATGGTAACAAGATGCAGCCTCAATGCAAATGATGAATCAGAAGTAGTACATCAACCAACCTATAGATCCATGATTGGTAGTCTGCTCTCTCTGACAGGTACCCGACTAGACATCATGCATGCAGTAGGCATAGATGGAAGATTCCAGGAAAATCCAAATAAAGCACACCTTCACGCAGTGAAAAGGATTTTCAAATATCTTCAAGGAACTCAAAACTATGGCTTATGGTATCCTAGAGATATAGATCTCACACTTCATGCATATACAGATGCAGATTGGGCAGGAAGCGTGGATGACAGAAAAAGCACTAGTGGTGGTGCATTCTTTATGGGTTCTAGATTAGTATCTTGGTTTAGCAAGAAATAGAGTTCAATTGCATTATCTACAGCTAAAGCAAAATATGTGGTTGCTGCATCTTACTGCACACAACTCCTTTGGATGATGCAAACATTGCAAGACATCCAAATCACTTGTACTCCACCTATCTCCATTTTACATTATAATAAAAGTGCAATCAGTGTTTCAAAAATCCATTCATCCATTCAAAGACCAAGCACAGACCTATCAAATATTATTTTTCTGGGAGCAAGTGCTTGAACAAAGGTCAAATTGGAGAATGTTCCTTCCAAGGAACAAGTTGCTGATATATTCACAAAACCACTACTTAGGGAGACATGTGAATACCTCAGATAGAAGTTGGGAGTAGTTGATGCATCATCTTGTTGTTGACACTCATCTATTTCAGAGAACAGTGGTTGTACGCAAGTTTCATGAAGCCTATCCATATCTGCGTACATACATCAGTTTATGTGGATACAATAGCATATATGTTGGTTTGAAGAATATCAGTGGCTAGAATCGGGATGAAAAGAGTCTGATTTGGGTCTGATCATTTGGCACAGGTTCAAGAGGAGCATATACTTCTAATAGTGCATTGCTTGCATTACCTTAGAAGATCTTGGTACAATTTCACAGTTGTTTTTTATTCAAGTGGAACAGGTGCAAAGGGAGATCATAGTTGTCAGTCTGGATGGTGATTGACAGATGTTGCTCATGATAGTTGTTGATGACTATCACAGTCTTGGTCTCCATGTCATGTATTTGTTTATCAAGGTCATGTAACGACCTATTTTGTTTCCCCACTATGGTTGGGATGGATGATGTATTATTCTTGTTTTATCATGTATAAAGGTTTTTTGATATATCCCCACATGGTTGGGTGGATGAGTCAATTTTGGTGTATCCCCACTTGGTTTAGAGATGGATATATGTATGAGACTTTAGTGATAGGAAGGTCATTTATGATGTATAGAGTCATGTTCTTTCTTGTAGAACATCTTTTTGTAGACCTTGCCTATAGTTAGGGGGAGCATGGACAACAGAACAAAGAAGAGATTTTAGCATGTACTTAGGGGGAGCATAAACCTTTTCCCTTGATGACAAAGGGGGAGAATTAATTTGAGTGACATGGGGTTGCCATCAACTCCAAAGGGGGAGATTGTTGGCATTATGACATAGGATTGGCACTATGGCACATGTATTGTCCTTGATGGAAACTCACTCGTCAAATTACTCATACAACAGTTTACGCTCATAGGCTCTCAAAATAAAGGAAAAGGAGGTATACGTAGGTTCTAGTTGACCAAGCCACGTATACATGTGGATTCACAGACCAAACAGCAAATATGCGTGTACGTGCAATTTCATGCATAGAAAGGTGAGTATAGTTTGAAATCTTGCTTTTTGGTCATTGGTATTTGGACCTATGGTTTTGGACCATCGTATCTTGTCCGAAGAATTGAACCCAAGTATTTGGACCCAAGTATTGGTTCTAAGTGGTTTTGGACCATAATATTAAGTAAGGCCTAAGAATATAAAAGGGAAAGGAGATCATTAAGCAAGGGCACTCAAGGATTGAATATCTTATGAAGATAAAGATCTAGAATACTGGTCATTGGGTTATGGTGCATAGTTGGATCTGAATCAAGGAGGAACCTGAGTGCTAGAAGAAGGATAAGTTCTATTGATGGGTCAAGGCCTTAAGGCTTGAAGAGAAGTATCTTTGTGTGATTTTGATCTGTTATATTTGGCGCATGACTTGATCTATAAATCTGATGATCTGGGTATAATTGATGTATAAATAGTTGAAAAGGGTAAATTATGTTTTATAGATTTGTATGCAAGTTCAACATAGCAAAGGCTCGTATACACGTTGGTTTGGTAATTCAAAACAACGTATACATAGGTTTGCCTTAATGTAACAACATATGCACGCAGTTTCTACATATTGAAGTAGCACACCTCTCATAAAATATGTTTTAGCTACTTCTATTTATTTCTGCAGTGTTCTGGGTTCAGGATTGGTTTCTGATTACTATTACTGTATTCTGGTTACAACATTTAGATAAGTGATTGTTAGATTCAGTTTTGGTTGGTACAAAGGAGATTGGTTGATGCAGATATATTTGATGTTTGATTGATGTTATTGATGGATCCACACTGAAAATTTATGAAACATGGTGCCTGGAAGAAAAGAGAAGGTTGTAGCCTTCTGTAGGTCAGCACCTATATACTAGTACATCAGCTAGTACAAGAGCTAAGGGGGTTGTAGCTCCCTTCCAAGAAAAGCTGGAGAACAAGAGAAGGTTGTAGCCTTCTACAAGTAGAAGCTTGCGTACTAGTATAAGACTACACCAGTATAGAAATATTGTAAAAAGAAGTTTCTAATTAAAAGAAGATAGAGATGAACTGCAGTAGGTGGTTTTCACCCACACTAGGTTTCTAGCTTATATCTTGTGTTCATGTGTGTTATTTCCTATACTGTTTCACTGCACTTGATTATTGTTTTATGGTTCTGATACACAGATTAAGATTAGCTAAGTAAATTAAAAGTCTGTAAGATATACATGGTTTTCTCTAAACACAGTTGCGTATATACGCAAGTTGGATTAACAGAAGTAGCATGTATCAATCTGTCTATGGAAATGAAAATTTGTTAAATTTCTAATACTGACTCACTCCCCCTCTTAGTATTATTTCCAACATCCTACAACTAGACAAAATCAACCTCCAGTTGATCCTAAAGTTGACCCTTTACCTTATTCTTCGGTTGTTCTTTCCTCCCCTTCTTCTTCTTTTCCTGATGAAAGTATTGGTACTAGTAACCAGGTGGCTAAGAAGAAGAAGAAAGGGAAGAAGAAGAAGAAGATGCAAATTTAGCAGGCGGGAAACCAAGAAACCATTGCTTCAAATACAACTTCTAATGAGAAACCATCCAATAAGCCTCACAAACTGCGATATCCATGCAAACTTTTTACGGGAGACCATATTCTTTGAAATTGTTTTGGTATTCGTCAGATCTTAGAAGAATTCTCTTCTCGTTCACATCATCTTGTGTCATCAAGTTATGGAGATCATGATGGTGACACAACATCAACTAGTGGTAGTAAAGATCATGGAAAGAAGGGTAAAGTTAATTTTCCCTATAGGTTACGTGAATGGAATCACCCCACTCACCTTTCTAGCTATCTGGATGAAGCCAAAAAAGTGTTCGATAACCATCCTGTGTTTCTGCAGTGACTGCCATCCAGTTACATAAGACACTCCCTTAATCCTTCACTAGTTGATGAACTGACTAACCCAAATCAACCGTCAATCAAACCCACTCTCTCTGAATGTGAGTCCCATGAGTCTATACATGACCAATCACAAGTCAAGGAAATAGTTGACCCAATTTCACCTTCAGTTAATCATACTTTTCCCGTAGAGAGTGAGTATGATACCACTCAGGTTTTTTTCTTTTCTTCAGATTCCAATGAGCTTGGAGGAAACCATCATGTTCGATCAAGACAAGAGGAAAATCCTCCCATTATCGTAACCCAAGGGGGAATTCTCCCAATCTTACCATAACCCCTCCAAGTAGTCTAGTCACTTCCTTTGATTGGAGTCAACTGGCAGGATGTTGTCTTCCTTCTTATGTGCCTTTACAGATCATAGTATAGGTTTGTAATATGGTCATACCTAGCAGTATTATAGATGAATGTGCATCAGTGAGTATCCTTTCCTCCACAGTTGGGCAAGCACTCGGTTCGCCGCCACTTGTGCCTATTACCCAAAATCTATTGCCTTTTAACAGAGGAACCAATCAACTATTAGGGATCCTTCCTCAGTTGCGTATTCCTTGTCTTCTATCAACCTCATTAAGAAATGAAACAAGGAATATGAGGATAGTTTCTTGTCTTGTGTCAACCTCATTAAAAAATAAAGCAAGGAATATAAGGATAGTTCCTTGCCTTGTGTCGACCTCATTAAAAAGTCAAACAAGGAATATCAGGATAGTTCCATGTCTTTTGTCAACCTCATCAAAAAATGAAATAAAGGGTATGAAGCTAGTTCCTTGTCTTGTGTCAACCACGTTAAAAGATGAAATAAGGAATATGAGGACAGTTCCTTGTCTTGTGTCAACCTTGTTAAAAAATGAAACAAGGAATATGAGGGTAGTTCTTTTACTATGTCAGTCCCATTAAAAAAAAATGAAACAAGTCCTAGAGCATAGTTCCTTGTCTTGTGTCAAGCTCGTTAAAAAATAAAACAAGGAAACTAAGCAGAGTTCCTTGTCTTGTGTCAAGCTCACTAAAAAGTGAACCAAGTTCCCTCGGAGCAAAGTTCCAATTCGAGTCTTTGAGTAGATCATTTAAAATCCCAGTTGAATCTTTCACTTGATCTCGTAAATGAACCTTCATTCCATCCACCAAATATCCATGAGTAGTCTACTTAGGTGAATGTAATGAAGCTTGGGGGGCACGCACCTAGAATTGAGTCATCACGCTGGGGGCATGTAAACCAATTTCAAGCATAGTCTTTCATTTCAAGCTTGTGTAAACATGAAATTGAGTCCAAGCATAGTTCCCTATGGTTCAAGCTTGTGTAAAAATGAACCCGTCTCCATTTTTACACTCGTGATTGCAATTCTATCATCCCTTTCCGTTAGATGAGCCTTGGCTTTTCTCCTTCCATCATCACTATTTTCTTGGCTGATCATACACTTTCACTTGGTTGTCTTACCTTTTTGAAGGAACAGTTGCAATGAGTGGTTTTATTAGCTAGCTCTTAACATAAATCAACATGTTATGAGAAGTTCCAACATGACCTGAACCAGTTGTTATCTTAGACCCAACTCGTTCTTGTAAGTGGATTCCCCTTTAAGCTATTTTCAGACTCTCAAAATATGAAAATATTATCAACAACTTGTCCTTTTGAGCTCGTTAACGGATTGCAAATGGCATCTACTCAGTATAAGTTTAACCCTTTTCTAGGTTGAGATAGATTATTTATGAAAAAGGAATACGTTGATCGAACATGGTCAATAGGTTCTCTCTTGTATTATTTTATGCTTTTTTGGACTTGAGACACAAACCTATGGAAAAGAGGTTGTGGAGTTTTCTTTTTGTCCATTTTCAAACTCCCTAAACCTAAAAAGGACCGAGTTATCATTTTCATTAAACTTGTTAAAACATCGAATAGTCACAAACTTGTCCATCATGACAGGACCGAGTTTCACCTTCACTAGACTCTTTAAAAGATCACATAGAAATGGATTCACCTAAAGGGTGGAATTGTACAACAAGAATATGTTATCCTCCTCAAGCTTGATAAAAAATAAAGAGGTACTCATTAGCATTGACTGTGAAAAATGGTAAAAGGGGTAAACCACTTTATGGTAGCAGGTCTCTCTTGAACATGACACTTCCACTTCATCTTTGTGACTACTTGGGTTGGGTTATCTGCTTGATGGTTATCATGCCTATGGTCTATCATACCATCCATCACTTTGGTTTTGGGTCAATGCCACTAATTCATTCAGTGTCACCGACATGTTCAAGAGAAGTCACTTAGTTAAATTCATCCTTTGCAATGCTCATAAACCTTCATTTTCGTGATCACCATTCCTGAACCTTGTGTCATTAGTCACATTTTGTCTCCAAAAATAATTACATTCATTTCATGTCATTGATGTGGGATACATCAAGGCCCTCCTACGATAAGTCACTTCTTGTCGACATCAACACATTATCCAAGAAATTGACTTAGAAACACCCTTTCAGTACCTTGGGGCTTGCATACATCAATCGACAGTTTCTCACTTCCGGTGATAGGTTGACATCACTAGCCTTTGATTGAAAGACTTTGTATGGTATTCAACATCAAAACATACATTCACACCATGAAGAATGTACTAGAGTACCTTGAGGATCATTATCATTATCAGTCATTCCTCCCATGTCCGTTAACGACTTACATCATTCATTGGTAATCAGACGGTGTCTTCCCATGTTCGACTTCAGATCACATATTCAGATTGTTAGACTCATACTTGAGCAAACAATTGGACGAGATATAGGACCTCAGATCTAGTTTCATCCATTCGTGCTGCGAATTTAGGAGAGCATTAAATCATTTGTACGATGGCTTTACACTGATGGTCATCCCATCATGGCTCTATATCTATAGACAAATATCTACATAAATGTAATGAAATTTTATATGTTGAGCATGGATATGCCTTCCCTCAGAAATTCATGAAAAATCCAAAATATCATGATATTATGTATTGTAATTGATGCAGGTCACCATCCGCTTCATAACCTTCTCATGAAATTGTAAAGCATATCACTCGACATTATCATTTTCGACTTCATGCTTTAGGGGGCAACTGTTACAGGTTTATTTGGGTACATCACTCCCATCATTCAGGTTAGTACTATTAGGGCTCATCAAACCCTAATTCAATTGCTACATGCCCTAGACAAGTTAGCACATTGAATTCTGCCATTCCTAAGGGTTTCCTAGCCTCAAGATATCCTGAAATGACTCCTTGAGGGACCAACATAGCCTTGGTGAGGGAAAAATGCATTGCAAAGTACTTAGGCCCATTCAAGCCTACTCTACAGAGCACCTAGGCTCACTTTGACCTACGCTAGGCAAGATTGAGTGAAATCTTCATAGGGTTCTAGGAATATTCCTACATTTTAGACCACTCTAGAATATTCCCACCTTTTATCCTCTCCTATGAGCTCAAAATTAGTTAGGGAATGAACCAAATAACCCCCTATCCTCTCATCCCTTCCTCCATGGAAACTAACTCCCAAATTGGAAAACCATTCAATGCCCAATTTATGACAAAACTGCCTTCTTTTCCTTGTAAATTGATTACTCATCATAGTGATCAGGGGCTGTACTTTGAGAATTGGTAGGGAGATAATGTTGGTTTGAGGTTTGAGATTATATCAAGTATTTTTATGGTGCCAGAGTGTTGTTCTTTTGGTGTGATGAAGGATGGAACTCAAGTTGGATGAGTGACATGGGATCAGACTTCTTTGGTTGTAACACTTCCTTCTACTTAATAAATTTGTTTACACCTTTTCCCATTTTCTTGTTTTTATGTATGATGATTATATGTGTAAATGATTTTGATTCCATCTACTTATAGTAGATAGGACTCTTGCTTTGATTGGTTTTGTGTCCTTTGTATATGATTGTAGGTACTTATCGAGTGGATTTAGTTCAAAAACGAGTGACGAGATCTATTCAAAGGAGACAAAGGGAAGTGAAAGATAAAAAGTAGGTCCTTTGTCTTATTTAACTTTTATAGGAAAAGGTTAAACTATTTAAATATATTGTTCTAGGTGTAGCTACCCACCTAGGGAAGTTGTGTTTATTCGTAGATGCAAAATTCCACATAACACCTCCCATCATAGATTCAGTAACATCTATTGGTTCATGCATTCAATAAAAATTCATTTACCAATCAAATGTGATCAGAGACATGACTTGGATTTGTCATAAACCATGCTTATAACCATCATATAACCGGATAAATATCAAGGGTAGAACAACCATTAAAGCCACATGATAACAAGTACATTTACTCATAAAATACAAGTGTAATGTATCTCTTATTCACATATGAAAAAAGCCAAGTTAGGTACTTCCACATACCACCTATCCAGGTTGATCCAAATATTTCTTTTAGCCCATCATGCCAGTGCCATTTTCTAGGCATGAATGTGGGATCCCATGGGATAATCCAATCCATAAACAACCAAGGGAATCGAAAGGTTAAAACACCTCCACCCTCACACTATCGTGATCTCACATAAACTAGTCTCGAGATCACAAAAACAAACTGAAATTGGATGCCTTGGTATTCCTTCACCATCCCTTAAGGAATTTTCTTGTATCCACACACTTGTTTAGGGCTACCCAAAGAAAAACATCTCCAACCCCAACCCTTTGGATTTTCCTAATACCACATCACCCATGTCCAAAACCTTACAAAAATCCAAATTTCAACTAAGAATGAATCCCATCACCCCATATCTATCCATAAATGGAAAGGAAAGGTTGAAACCATTGTAGAAATAGGAAAAACCCATGCCAATGATAGAAAGCAAACCAAATACGCACATGCATATACCATGCATTCTGAAACCATCTAGGATATCATACATGCAACTTGTTACCTGCAAGTATTCTTGTTGAACCCAATTAATCCAAATCTTGATTACTTGATCATTACTTTCTTGTGCTTTCTTGTCCTTCCTTTTCTTTCTTGATTTCTTTCTCCTCTTGTTACTCTTCTCCCTTCCGAAACCAATTCAAAAATTGAACTCACAAAAGGATAAACCCACAAAAATGCTATGAACTAATCCTGAGAAGCCTTTTTTATCATTGAGGCCTCTAATTTCTTCATTTTCTTCTATTTTCCTTCAATTTTCTCCTCACATGCAACTTGTGACATTTCACCTCCCTTTTCCCCTATTTTCATTTAGTTTCATAAATAAATTCCAATAATTCCTCTTTGCCTTTCCAAATCCTTTTGCAATCCCTTTGCCAATTTCCTTATCCATAAATAAACCAAAGTGAACACCCACTAGGATGTTCTCCCAAATGTTCATTTTAAAATACATGTCCCATGACCGTGGTATTATTTTTTCCTTTAATAACTTTATTACATTAAGTTTTAATTTTGGGTTGTTACATACCTCGCCCCTTTCGGGGAACACCATCCTCGATGTTCTATGACACATACAACTAGCAAAACTAGTGAAAACCAAAACATACTACCCATGGAGCTTTATAACACAGCTCATTGCAATATTCACAATGACCATTGCTAAAAACATGACAACCATATTGTTCACTAGAAATTTATAACATAGCTCATTACGATATTTACATTAACAACCACATATACTTATGCACATTTGCTTCAACCAACAAATAACCATAATGTCTATGGAGCTTTATAAATCTATCTCGATACACTATTTACAATAAAATAAACATATATACATATGCACATTTTCTCCAAACAAAAAATAAAAGGATACAATGCATGCATCCCCATGAAGGGAATCTAGAGGCTCACACCCCCACCCTCAAAGTAATACGAGGATTCATCTCCTTCCCAAGAAGTCCAGAATCCACTGCCAAATTCAACATGTATATAATGTCAAACGTTATGATCTTGTTGATGGTGCTGGACCTGGCAACATTCAAAGGGTCTCCCAGATATGTGGTCCCAATTAGAACTCACGCCATTTGGTATAGGAGCCCCATCGAGAATATGGCCTAGTTGTCAGTTATCTTAAAGATATGCCTTGGCTCTAACTGTCAGCAAGAGAAAGAAGTGAAAATACATCTTCAAAAAGAAATGATGTGTGGCTAGTTAGTGTTCAATCTCATGTGTGTCAAATTTCTTTCACTGTGGACGGGAGAAGAAGTGGGCCTCTAAGAGAGAGGTAGTAGTACCACCCTAGTAGAGACACACGCGAACGAGAAGGATCTGTAAAATATCTATTGGAATATTCCATAGAGATGTGATGGGAATTGCAATCAATGTAATGAGGAATAATAGAAATTATAACAAATTCTCAATATGATAAATACCAACATAACTGAAGTAGTTCAAATACTTTAGCACAAATGAAAGTGAACATGAATTACAAACACTCATATAATAGTCTTACATATATCCATAATCCATGCATGAAGAACATGTTGGACCATAATTTTTCTTATATTAAGTAAAATTTTTGAGAAACATGTATATAATGAACACCACTAGTGCCAATAGTGGAGTGTTGGAGCCACTCCTTACTTCTTAAAAGAACTTTATTATCTATATACTGCCTTGTGAGAGCATATAAGGTGAAAATTCCCTTGCTCTTACAATGAGGATTTATATATAAAAATAAGGAGGTGATGCTTCACCTTCCTTGTGACTCTTCATTTACCCTCATGACTGTTCAAATTCTATGACTTTTGAACTTTTACATGACTCTTCGTATTCCATACATGTCCTTTGAACTTTAACTTTACAATACTTTTCTGAAACATGAATTACATAATCAGCCATAATGGTGAGGCATGTGACAACTCATGACATGACATGACATGACACTATTGACATAGACCGCTCAATGATGCTGCAATTTCAAGCCACTACTATTGTTGTGTGTTGAGTGTCCACTTGAGAATTCTTTCCTTTCCACCTTTGCATGGCTTGGAGATAAGGAATCTTCAATTGTCTCAAGTCTTGAGTTCGGATCACAAACTAGTGTCCCTTTTCTTTATCTTGGTTGATTAGCTTACATGTTTAGCTACGAAGATGCCTTTCAACATGTTTTCCTCGTTTAGCTTCTTCTTCATCATCTTGCCATGTTATATGCTAAGGGACATGTATCTGCAATTCACTCATGAGGAGACGACATCATCCCGAGAAACCCCTAGTCTAAGATAGTGCATACTGATCCATTGTTTGAGCTAGAATCAGGGAACAAGCTGGGAAAAGGACTTGGTGAATGCACTATTCAAGAAGTTAGAGGTGAGCCTTGAGCCCTAAGATTGTGTAGTGTGCAGTCTAGGTTGGGCTGAGCAATAAAACTATGCAATTTTTGGAGTCAAGGTGATAGGCTAAGGGGATGAACACTTGATGAGCATACTATGCAGTTCTAGGAGATAGGGAAGGTTAGTCCATTACACAATTATGCATCTTAGTGGTGCAAGGGATGATCTTGAGGCCAAATATTATGCAATGTGGAGTTGAGGTCGAGCTGGGTAGATGGGTTAGACAATAATAGGAGCGAGCGTTGGGGCTTAAGCAATGGAACTGCGCAATGTAGTAGTATTGGAGGCTAGAACTGCATGTTCTAAGGTGTCAAGAGGCAGGTTGACAACTAGATGGTTGAGACTATGTAATGTGCAGTTCAAGAAGGTCGGTTGAAGGTAGGTTGCCTAGTGGGGAAGATTTTCAAAAATGGCTAAGTATAGGATTGGTGAGACTTATGTGAATAGAGATATGACTTTGACTGTGATCACACACTTAGAATACTTGACGAACAAAAAACAAATATCATCCAGGACACATGAATAATGCATTTCCCTTAGTGTGGCGGTTTTACGATGAGTTACAACAAACGTGACATCAATGATACACTTTGTGATGACCATGACGACACTGATGCAACAATCCTCGAAACTTTGGAAATGAGTGTGACAGATGTTTTCATTCTTAGAAAAACTCATTTACACAAACATGACCTCTTGAAACCACCATAATATGCTTAAACACATTATGTAAAGGATAACATGTGAAAAGATGACATTTTTCCTATCTTGCAAAGGGGAAAATCTTTGGAAGAAAACACACAGAATGAATTTTAGTGCTTTTTAAGACAATTTACAATACTAAGGAAGGCTCTTGAATTGAGCATAGCCAAACATTTTGAAGGGTGTTGTAGCAGTGACAAAATTTAGTGACACAATCATAGAATTCTAGTTGCTCTGCATTGGTTAACTCTTTTGTGTAGGGTTTTGGTTCTTTAGGGAGTATTGATTCATCGTGTAGATTACTTTATTCTCCCCACTCACCCCGTGAATAAACCTCGTCCCCTATATGCCTTTCTCGGATGAACACATCATAAGATTCAGTGATATCACAATGTTTTGAGTTGGGAAGGGTAGTGAAGTTTATGAGCTTAATATTTTCATAGTATCTCTTATTTTTTTCTCATCTCTGGTTTTACTCTACTACCATCATGCCTAAACATTACCCAAGTGGATTCATTACAGGAACACAAACGTTTCTCTGCTTATAGAGGTCCCGGACAGTACCCTAGTGGATCTGCTTGCTTCACCTATCTACACAAGAAGACTTTCTCTTATTTTTCCTTTATTTATTTATTTTATAGGACCGTGCATTGGGACTTATTCATTTTATGGGTGGAAGAGGGATTCTGACTTATTGAGAGTAGAAGAGGTTGTTCCTTTAGAGAAGCATATAGAAAGCTCTAATTTAGGTTTTCTCATTTAGATTTTCTCATTTCGATTTTTCTCCTACTCCTCTACTAATTGGATAGGCATGAAAACACCAAAACATAAAAAATGAGTGTGGGAATGAGGTTTTCCTTAATAGACACAGGTTCATGGTTTAACCAAAACTCTCCTCACGGACAGATCATATTTTCCATCAGAAATTCATCGACCAAAATATATAACCAACACAAGGAACATGGATAGAAGTTTAGCCAAATTTTGAAGTGTCACAAGACTCTCTTTCAACTTAGCCACACAAAAATAACTTGGGGAACAAGTTGACATGAAACATTTATTTACATGAACAAAACATAAAACAAAATCAAGCAAACAAGAAAACATTATGTACATAGTGTAGGGAACAACCCCATATCATCATTGAAAATAGTGCTTTAAGTCTTGTCTAGTGAATGGTCCAATCCATATGGATTGAAACTTGGTGTGTCTTCCTTTGTCCTCTTGGGATTTGTCCCACTTCAATACTAATTCACCCACACTACAATTATTCTTCCTTGAAAACTTCTTGTGAAACCACCTATTGATATGACTCTCGAGAAGTTTTTTTTTTTTTTTCCTTTCATCCTTTCTTCTTGTAGATTGTGAAGACTGTCCATCCTAAGCTGAACTAATAGACATGGCCTGCCCTAATGTTTCCAGGAAAACTAGTGTCTATTCAGATCTCCTAGTCCCACTAAGATGGGTAGTTATCTTAGAGACAAGCAATTCAAGGTAACTTGTGTTTTCCTTTATGGGATATAAATAAGAGAGAAGCAAAGAGCACCAACCTTAGTCTTTCATTTGGCACCTTTCTTGTTTCCTGTCTCCTTTGATAGAGCTTTTCCACTCATTTCTCACTTGTCCCGCTTCAAAGAACACCAAGTAATTTTCTATGTCAACAAACCATGGAGAGATAACTCAAATGGAATATAAGTGTCCATCCGGTATCTGATCATCAATCATTCCTTTATCCCCTACAGGCAAAGTTAATATGGATAAAAAATATGCAACAACATTCTCCTTTCCAGGCTTATCAATAATGGTTAGATCAAACTATTGTAATAAAAGTAACCATTTGATAATCTGGGCATTTACATCAGGTTTATTCATCAAGTATTTAATTACAACCTGGTCTATGTGTACAAATGTTTGGTATCCTATAATGTAATGCCTAAATTTTTTCAAGGAATGTACAACAGCTAGGAGCTCCATTTTAGTCACTGTGTAGTTCAGTTTGGCCTTTGAAATATTCTTACTGGTAAAGTAAATGGCATAAGGTAACTTGTCATCCATCTCACCTAGGGCTACTCCTATGGCTTGTGACAGGCACCAACACCTATATGGAAAGGAAGGGCCTAATTTTGGCCTCAGAGAATAGGTGCAGTGGTCAAATTGTTCTTTAGGGTGTCCAAGGCCTTTTGATAGCTTTCTAACCATAAAAATTCAGAGTCTTTGGCCAACAACCCAAATAAAGGAGAAGCTAACTTGCTGAATTCTTTTATAAATCTCTGATAGTATCGATCTAAACCTAGAAAACTTCTGACATAACTTTGTTTTTGTGGAGATGAGATCCTTTGGATGATGGCTATCTTATTTGGGTCCACCTGTAGTCCTTTCTGGGATATTGAATGACCTAGAATACTCCCTGTAGTGATTAAGAACTCACATTTTTCTGGACTAAGGGATAGGTTCATTTCAATGCATTTGTTGAATGCCTTACCCAAGTTGGACAAAGCCTCTTGGAAATCACATCCATAGGGTGTAAAATCATCCATATAAATTTCTACTGCATCATGGACTAGCTAGGAAAAAATACTTAGAACTACCCTTTGGAATGTGGCAGGGAATTGCATAGGCCAAAAGGAAGGACCCTATAAGTGAAATTACTCCAAGGATATGTGAAGGTGGTTTTATCCAGGCCTTCTGAGCTAATATTGAATTTATTTTACCAGCTAAACACATCTAGGAAAGAGAAAAAAATTCTTCCATGTCAGGCCATCTAACACTTGGTCAATGAAAGGTAGAGGGAAATGGTCCTTATTTCTTTATTTGTTTAACTCTCTGTAGTCGAAAAAAATCCTCCATTTCCCATTTTTATTTGGAACCAACACCAAAGGAGAAACCCACTCACTATCTGAGATAGGGTAAATGAATCCTCCATCCAACAACATTTGTAGTTCTTCTTTTACTATATCCTTGAGAGTTGGATTCATTCTCCTTTGGGGTGGTTGTATTGGTTTGCAAACTTCTTTTATATAAATGTGTTGAGTACACACCAAGGGGTGCACTCCCTTCATTTTCTTGTAAGTCAAGCAAAGGCATCCATATGTTCCTTTAGCACGTTGCACAAATTTTCTTCTTGGTGTACAGAGTGAGAGGGGTTGATTTTCAAAGTTCTTTCAGGCTGAATTCTATTATTTTGACATGGGTAGGGTTTGAATTAGCTAAGCATATATTAATCTAATGGTTTCTCTTGGTTTCCTTTACTACTTCCTCTAATGATAAGGTGTTGGGAGTTGGAATTTTTATTATGTGTTCAATCAAATCATCCTCATCTGATTGTCCTCATCCCATGGCTCTTTCTAAGGTATAGAGTTGGTCTAAGTAGATTTCATCTTCTTCCGCCTCTTCTAGCCATAAATGTTATTCATGTTCTAGAGATGGTTGAGCAGGAGGGTACAAGACTAAGTGCTTGGACAAAGGCCCATTTTTGATAGTCATATTTCCATCCCTCCAGCTAATGTAGGCATTGACAGTCGCTAGCCAAGGCCTCCCAAATATGAGAGGATAACTAGTATGCTTGGCCTTAGGCTAGAGAGCTAGGAAGTTTGTAGGATACTCCCAAGACTTAGTGGAGACCATCACATCCTTAACAATTCCCTCAGGGGTTACTGTGGGATGACCTGCAAGTTGCAAGACTGTTGTGGTCTTTCTTAATGAGCCCTAGAGATTGAGCTTGAGCATGGTGTCCTTAGTAATTACATTAATGGCAGCCCCAAGATGTGTGTCGGACAATGGTACCATTGATGTCCACACCTACTATAGGGCTTCCAGGGTCCAAATACTTTGGGAAAATTACCTACCCCAACATTAAGTCAGATAACCATCCAATGACATTAATGGTAGGGGTGTCTCTTTTTCGCCTCCCAAGATGTTTGAAACACTTATGTTTAATCAAATTATTGTTAATAGGTACATCCTTGATGGCTTGAAGAAGTGGAATTTTGACAAAAAATTTTCAATTCACCCATAAGTTCATTCTCTTCTAGGGTAGTCTAGACTAGATGAGTTAATCTTTTAGGAAAGGGTGGTGGATTCACTCTAGGCATGCTATCCTCTCTTTCATCCTCACTCTTGCTAGGTGGAGGTGGATGTTGGTTTTCTAGGAGCGCTCTCCCATATCTTAGGTTGATTTCCTAAATCTCCATAACATAAGCAGGATAAGATGTCTCTCCATTATACACTTGTTGTGCATGTCTATTGTTTGGGTTTGAATTTGGCTGGGCAAGCATCTGAGGTTATTTAGGTGGAGCAAGGTGTAAAATATGTGGTTGAGTAGGAGGTTAAGGAAATAAAGCTGGAGGATTGTTGTATGGTGGCCTCCACCCTTGGGGTGGTGCATTCCACTCAGGCTATGGCAGAGTATATTGTTGAAATGACTGGCTGGTCAGCTAGGAATGATACTGAGGTGCAAAAGACCAAGGAGGAGATGTAGACTAGGAGAGATGAGCAACCCTTCCCCCTCCCCCAAGAGGGAATGGATGTGTTCTGGTTAAGGTTGTAATTTGCATGGTATGACCCTTGAATTCCCTGTTGGTATGGCTGAAGCCCATGGGGTCTCCTTTGATTTATGTAGTAGAGCTACTTAGTGCCCTATTCAGTTCCTTGATACACAAATTTTAGTCCAGGAAGAGAAGGGCACTTATCTGTGGAGTGGTTTTCTTCACAGACCGAGTAGATTTCAATTAGGTTTAATGGATATTCATTCCTAGGGTGCCTCCTTGTGCATATAGTGCAGAAGATGGCTAATGCTCTCTCTGCTTCCTCCTTCTTTATTTTAATGTGCATAGTGCCCATCTATAGGGAAAGGGTTTGCAACAATTCAATCTTGAAATATTCTAGCATATTTCCAATTTCACCTTTTATGGATGTGTTGGATGAGGATGGGTTGGCCATTGGTTGACTACCCATACCCTTTTTCCTTGCTCCCCTAGGATGATTCCTAATGATATTCTTGATATCTTCATAAGGTAGCTGGTAGATGTCCCCTCCCGCAAGTAGGTTTAAGGCATATAGAAGATCTTTCCTTATGCCTCAGAGTAGGACTAGCTTCAGTGACTCAGGATCAAGTGTGCACCTGGCTCTTTTGTAGCTAAGCTGGAATCATTCTTCATAATCCTCTAGGGATTCATCATGCCCCAAGGTCATCGTAAAAATTTCCTCTTTAGTGCCTTTGGATATGCAATAGTCTCGATACTTTTTGTTGAAGGCTTGCTACATCTAAGCCCAGGTTGTGATGTTATCCCCAGGTAAACCCATGAACTAGCACAGAGTTGCGTCCTTCAGAGTGGATGGGAATAGTTTCAAATTTTTCTCATCAGTGGTGAAATCATAAGTTTTGCATATGACAACAAAATCAAACAAGAAAGTATTTGGATCTTCTGTGGTTGGGCCATGGAAATTAAGAAGAGCAAAGGGGCTTATGTTTTTCATCTTGGTATGCCCATTAATTTCTCTGATGGGAAAGGCACCCTCAATTCTTTCTCTATCTCCTCTGTCATTCCTGTTTTCATCCATTAGGTCAGTTGTAATTGGTTCTCATTCTTCTTATCCCCTTGTAGGCTCTTCAAAAATCTCTAGTTGCTTTCCTAAGGGGTCCTCCAATTCACAACTACCAAATAAGAGGGAAGGTTGGCTATTTGAAGTGGTGGGGGGTATTTGGCAGAAATTTCCCTAAGTTATTCCTATTCCTGCGAGGCATGAAAAAAGTGTTTTTTTTTGGTTTTGTGTTTTTTTTCAAGCTTTGAGGCTAATTGCAGGATTGAAATCACAAAATGAATGGAAACTAACAACTGGAATGAAATCTCACTTGCATAATGGAAAGGAAAGCAAACTAACTTACAATTACTTTTGTAGAAATGAAGCTAATAACATAATGTTAGAGATAAGAAACGGAATAAAGAAAGCAAAAATCACATCTTACGTAGACACCTCTCTAGCAATGATGCCAAAAAGTGATGAGCACCAGTGTTGCATCAAGAATGTTGCAACTCCTTCGGCTACCAAATTTAATTTATCAACCAAGGGTTCATACAAACTTGGAGGTGAAAATGTTGTATACACAAGTAGATGCAATGGGTCCTCCCATTGTCACTGCTAAGTTGGCAATAGACCACTATGTTTTCTCAAAGAAAACTTATATTGATTAAGAAGAAGCTTGATTACTAATAAGGAAAATGGAAATTTACGCTAACTCAAATGTTGTCTATTGTAGTAAGGAAAAAGCTCAGATCAAATTCTTAAACACACTACTCATCTAACAAATTGCTAAGAGGATTTTCTTTAAAGGAATTCTAAGTTAACATGTGTGTAATCATACTTCCCTAGGAATGTAATCTAAAATAACCAAACACTCTATTGATGTGCATGTAAACGAACACAATAATTCTTTTTTCCTTTTTCTCCATTTTTTGTGTGAAAAGTATGAATGCTAAATCCTATTGGTGATGTGGCAAGTGGATTAGGGATAATGGTGAATTTTCAGATGGATTGGGAGGTAAATAGGGGTCTTCTCATATCTTCCTAGGTGATTTTTCCATAATTCGGCCTCAAAACAAGCCACTACAGGCTGTCCTACATGATGTCCTAATGCCTCCTACAGGATGTCCTAATGCTCCTACAGGATCCCTTGTATTCATACAGGATCTGACCGACAGTAATAGGAGTGATTTACAAAGTGGTTTAGGGCTTAGGGAAGGTGAATGGTGGGAGAAACAAGGCAAGGGAGTGGCTAGTACTCCTTTAGAACTCAAAACAAAGTTTGTGAGATGGTTGAATTTTCTCAACAATCTTGGAGAAATGTTCTTATGGAATGATGAATTTGGTGAGGGACTTAGTGGAATTTGATGATTTCTGATGAATGAGGTTAGGTTGGGGTTGTTATTCATGAGATCTATCTATATTGCTAAAACTCTTGCACTTCATCAATCACTAGCATTTAACCATGAATCATGTCAAACAAGAAATATTTTCAATCAACTAAAGAAAACAATATTTCATTATCTAGTTGCCTAGTTGATGCATGGAATTACTTGCAGAATGATGTGAAACACTTATGAGATCTAATACAAGGTTGAAGATATCAGAAATGACAAATGAATCCTATTCCTGAAAAATGGTAAAATGTTGGCCTAAGTAGTAGAAAACCCTAAATTCCATGAGAAATTAGAATTCTGTCTTTTTGGGGCTACATAGGAGTTATTTCCATGGTCCCTAAAGGGAGGAGTGAGGCCAAATATACCTACTATCACCATTTTGATATACCTTTATCCTTCTAAGCTACTACTAAAGCAATGCACAAATGGAAGCAAACTAATCAAATCCACAACTACTTGCAATGAAATAATGCTAAAAACAGTTCAACCATTAATCTATGAAACCAACTAAGAATATAAATACAAGAAGGGGAACCTTTGCTGCTAGAGTTGGGCCCTAACCCAAGATTTTGAGCCCTTTGAGTCAACTCAGTGTTGGATCAAGGAAATGCTCATTCTCATTATCATATCAGAACATTACATAACAATGTCTTCCACAAGTCTTTAACTCAAAAATGCTTAGTTCTTTTACATCAAAAATCCAAATCCTAATGAGGCTTTAGGCCTCTTTATTTATACAACTAAAGACTCCAATGAGTACCTTAAATATAGGGAGGCTCGCCTCCCAAACTCAAGATGAACTGACTGTTCAACTATCACTAGCTTGGCTACCTTTTGATCTTCATGACTCGGCTGCTTGCAACTTCGAGCTAGTGTGATTTGATGGAGGAATATTAAAATGAGTGAGTATTAAATGAGGAGGATCTATATCCTAGAATATCTCCTCCTTGTTTCATTTGAGTTTATGCCCTTAATTAGCCAAAATTGCCATGACTTGCTCTCAAAAGCCTACAACCAATGCACATTAGTCCACTAAACATAACATCTCACTTCTACTCATCTCATTAAGAAAAATGTAATCAAAATATATAAGGAATTATTAGAAGAGTTGATTTAAATAATCTTGGAGGTGTATCAAGGTCCATAAAGCTACCCAATGATGAGGCTCATCATGAGCTAAAGGGTAGAACTATCTTTTTATAAAAGCAATGAAATCAGACCAAGAAATAGATATCTTACCATGTTTTTTGATCTCGTCTTGAGACCTTGCTTACCACCATACAAGTGTTTCACCCTCTATTCTCAATGAAGCCAACTAAATTTCGATATCATCGACTTGAAGGTTCTGAATTCTACAACACACCTCCAATTGATGAATGCAGTTATCCAGCTTCATTGCATTAACTTGACCATTGTACATAGGGAACTCAAATTTAACATCAATCTTCAGAAAAGGTGATTTACCAATTCCTTTCAAAGAATGATGATGAGTATGAGTAACTGTGTCATTTTTGGAAGAGTGTGAAGATTTTTTTGAAGAATAAGATGAAGAAGATGGTGGATATGGTGGAGGTTTGTCTCCATTCCCATTACCTTCTTTTCCTTTATCTTCTTTTCTATTACCTCCTCCTGAAGAACCTTCTCGATTGGGAGGCTTGGAACTTTCTCCTTGCAATATGCTATTCCCCTCTTCATATATCACCTTAACCATATTTGTCATATCAAAGAAAGCCTTTCTGAAGTTTTTCTCATATTCTGTCATAGTAGTTTCTCCTTTATGAGACATAGTCTCTAAAGACTCAACTATAACTTGAGGCTGTGCTGGTGTTGTAATCTCAGATGTAACTTCTGTAAATTGAGGATGTATTGGTGTAGAAGACTTTGGAAACCTTTCTCTTCTTCCACTTAACCCAATTTTAGGGCTTTCAACTAGACTTCCTTCACCTTTTCTGAGCTTTAGCCTTGTAAGCATGACATAAACATGCAAACAATTAAACCCTTCTTTCACAAAGAAAATCTAGTAAGAAAAACTAGATCTCTGATACCAACCTGATGTGAATTGGAGAATATTAGTAATGATGTGCTAATTCTCCATTCAGAATTAAACCCAAGATGCTTATCATTTTCTTTTCAAATGCTTAAGGATTCAAAACTTTTGCTTAATTAATAGATTTTCATGAGATTTTCTTATGTAAATGTTATGAACAATTTAGCATAAAAACATATGTTGAACAACAACAATATAACATCAATGAACATCAAAATTCAACACACAATAAGCACATGATAAAGGAGTTCACCCCTCCTAGGCTACGTCTCCTTGGTCCACCTTCCAATGGGTTGGGTCTCTCTATTATGCTCAAATTATATCAAAATTATGTTTAAAATGCTCAAATGTCTATGCAACCTATCTCAATGAGTTAAAAATACTCCAAAATGGCTATCTAGCCTCTTTTTGCATCAAATTTGGATAATAACTAAAGAATTTATGACTTCTCCCTGTTCCTCCACTAATTGTTCCAGAAATTTCTCCAAAACTGACCAGAAACCTCTTTTCCACTGCAAAATCTGTTAAGGAAGCGTGAAATTCGTCATTCGATAGGCTATATTTTATCTACCTTATCACAATTGGCAATCAGTAGTGATGCAGGCTCTTTAACACAACAAATGTTGTGATGCGTTATTACAAAACCAACAGGATAATGAATTGTAACACATAAGATTCCCATGTCCAGAACCTCTCGCTCATCGCAATTAGCTAGTTTGGGTGGGTGGAATGTCTTGTTTACCTTACAGAACATGGTGATTGCAATTTCGTGGACTTGCCAATATTTTAAACTGTGCCATAAAAATTATCACGTCAAGGTCTATCACATTCAGAACTCAACCGCGTTTGGGTTGATTACTTTTGCCACTTCATTCCTGCAATTTCGATATGTGTCACATTGCATCACGACTTCAAATCTTTTTAGGTTTGGGTCGATAAGCTATTCGATTCTCCCCTTCAATGATTGTGATTGCTATTTGCAATTGCCTCATCACATGGCAACCCTGAACCCGCCGGGAGCCGATTTGTAACACAGAAAAACTTACCACTGTGATAGGCGATATGCAAGGGCCAATGGTAGGTTTCCATTTGGCGCCTCCTCATTTTCAAAAGACCTTGCCACATTATCCCAATCCTGCCATGTAGGCAAGTTAAACCTAAACTTTGACTTGCTCTAACTTTTGCACATGAACTCGGATTTGAGTGTCACTCATAGCATTGGATTGAGAATGATGAGTTCTTCAATCTGAAGCTAAATTTGACAAGATTATGACACTTTGATTTTTGAGCATAATTCTGAGCACTTGATCAATTTCATACAATCAATGTTGGATCATGGACAATTGAAGGTGGAAAGGATACACACTAGCTAGAATCCTACAGATATGTTAAGAGAAGTTGTAACCAGGGAGAAATTGAGATTCTTCTAAGTTTCAATTTGTCTTCAAGAATGATGATGAATATGGGAAACAACTATGTCCAAAGTGGAAGCGTTGTCCAGCAAGTGAAGTGGAGCTGGAGTTGCTATAATCATTGTCCAAGTGGGGGATTTTTGGGTGTGGAACCTAATTATCTTCTTGATTTAGAGGTCTTTGTTGTGGTTGGATGTATACCCCAGGAAGACCATACACCCCTCCATGTGGGGGGGTGTGGGGGAGATTTGTCCCCCTTGGCTGGGGGGTCTGGGGTTAGTGCCTCCAAACCTAAAAATAGATGAAAAATCACCTTGTAAAATATTATAATTTCATAGTCAATCTGGGTTGTTCATTAGGTGGATGGTCTGATGGTAGAAGTTATGTTAATTTAAGGGTTTTTTTTTTTTTCCTAAACAAAAACCCTCAGTTTATATGACAGGATCATATTGTGGTTGTGGATTATTATTCTAAGCAAGAGAGAGAGAAGAGGTTGTGTGAGAGTGAAGAGGAAATTACAACATATTTTCTATAGGTTGTATCTCTTTATTTTTCTAGAAAATATAAAGGAAGGACTGACTATTTCTTTGTTGATGTTGCCGAAATTGGGCGAACCACGTATATATGTGCCTCTCTTGTTTTATGAATTTTTGTATTTGTGTTTCCATAATATTTTATGTGTTCCATTGCTCTGTAATATATATTTTCTAGAAATTAGCCATAATATTGAATCTACCCTTGTTATAGTATATCTTGTCATTTGATCATTCTTGAGAAACCCTAACCTTTAGGGTTCACTATAAAACCCTAGCCTCTTGATTCTAAGGATATGTCAATGGTAATAATGCCCCCTAGTTTACTTAAGTATTTTGATAAAGTACAGAACATATAATGAAATTATATTGTTTTTAAGTTTAGGGTTTTGATGATGTCATGATCAAATCCTAGTCCTTTAGGGTTTGTTGTCAAAGTATAAATTTTATGATGAAACCATAGATTTTTAGGTTTTGGTGAATTATGGTTTATGAAAAAAACCCTCGTAGATATTGATATTCTAGGGCATGTTAATGAAACCATATAAGTTTTCAAATATTGATATGATTTAGTCTAGGGTTTGCAACAAACCCTAGTAAAGTTTGACATATAATTATAAAAGCACATTGTTGAAAAATTATGATTAGATTACTATTTTGATTAAGTTGCTGATATATAAGGCTTTATGTCTCAAATATGGAATCTAGGGTTTTTGACAAAACCCTAGAAGGATGTTGAAGTCTAGTATATACAAGATATGACCCTTGTTAGTTATGCACCTAACTAGGTTTAGGTATTTAATGTCTAAAATCTTGAATGTTTTGATGCTTCCATTATAATGATATAGCTGAATTCATGCTTTTGTATATTTGTATTTCGTTGTACTTGTTATTAAATTTTTGCATGTACTTAATCTTAAAGATGTTGAAGATGTTCATAATTGAAGATGATCATAATGGTGAGCATGATGAAGGAAGCTACAAGAATGATGATGATCAATATGACCTTGATGCCATGGAAAAAAAATGAAGAATTTAAACATTGAAGTCTCTAAAGGAAGTTGTTGAGGTGAGAGGGAGGTTTGTTATAAGAAATGGTATATATCCTCAATTAAGAGGGAGGGGATATTGAACACTTTGAAGAAATAATGAAACTGAAGAATGAATGAAAGTAATAAAGTTATATTTTCAAGCAAATAGACTTGAGAAGTACTAAGGTTGTATTTGGTGCTACTAAAGAAGTGAAAGAAGAACAAAGCTTCTAACAAGTTGTATTTGGATAACTTGATGATGATATAAGTAGCATCATATTTTTTTTTATCAAGTAAGAGTGGATCCTTCCATTAGTCAAGAAAAAATACATATTTTACAACAACAACAACAACACTAGCTCTGTAAACACTCAATAGACAGCTGGGTTGACTCAACCCCGAGCCTAACACAAACAAAACTACAGTAGGACTATTTTCAAAACATTTCGTCCAATAAATAGTACAAACAATAATCCCTGTCTATCTACTATCCTTAGAACAGCACTTTGGATAACTAGTGCACATGGAACCTGCTTTTCGAACCCAAAATAGAGATTAAAAGGTTCAAAGGTTCTCTCAGGTCGACTAAATGTCATAAGGCTCGCTCATCAACAAACTTGAAAGCTCTTGATGTCAAGGGCCCACATAACCAAAGGCCTAAAATGAATTCACCAGTGTCTTAAACACAATCATTGACCTTTGATTGTCTTTACAACTCGAAAACCATGCGATCCTACCCTCGACGATTCGATCGTCAATAGCTAATTTCGGGCCATCAACTTGCCCACACTTTAATTTATCTTATGGACCCGATGACAAACAAAACCGTCACTCTATATATTTTTCGTGTCTACTTGAGGATTAACTTCCGATCAGATTTTCACCCTTATCACCTTGTGATCCTACCCTCGGAGATCCAACAATCAATAGTTATTTTGAGGCCATCAACTTGTCCACACTTTATTTTATCTTATGGACCTTACGAGTATCAGAAATCACCTCACTATTGTTTTTTAGGCCCGTTTGAAGTTTTAACCTCCGTGTGGTTTTTCCGCCTGAAATCCATAGGATGGTGGAGTTCAAGGCAATCTATGGTCGACTTCCTGCCAACTAGCCTACTGTTTACCCCTTGCGATTGGTCCATTTTCTACTACTTCCATCAATCTCCTAACTACTAAATTTTCATACTCTTAGAATACTCCCTGTCTTTAATTACCTGTTTGTGACTGTGCTCACGGAGTTTCCCTGAGGGTGTCAACAACCAAGCATATATTCTATTACTTCTTGAACAGAGCACTCCTTCATTTTGCAGGCAATATGCTAAGCTATTGGTTGTTCTGCGTACGTGAAAAAATTTGAGTGTTCTGAGGGTTCTCATGTGGGATTGTATACATTGATAGACCTGCAATAACCACCAGTGTTTTGACACTTTTTTTGGTGTTGTGTCGTTGCATATCTTCTTGACTGAATTAATTATCAATTCTGAGTCTTCTTCTATGATAGCACTGTGTAAATCTGACTTAAACAAGATTTATAGGCATTTCTCTAAGGCAATGAGTTCTGCCATATTATTAGTGGCATTCCCCAAATGACTATGAAAGATGACTTGTATCTATCCCTACTCATCTCTTATGACTCTGCCATAACCAGCCACTCCAGGGTTTCCTTTAGAGGCTCCATCTATATTAAATTTGAGAAAACCATGAGGAGGAGGTTTCCAGAATTCCTTACCCACTGTTGTATGGCTTACGTTCTTGATTATGCCCTAGGGGATCAGCAAATGGAGATCCAATTACAAAAGTATATTTGCATCCTGGTTTAGAGGAGGGTTTTTGGGGGGTTTCTTTAGAAAGGTACACACAGTTTCTTTTAGCTATCTTATAATTTGAGCTATGATGCTTTGGGTTGAGCCAATTCTATTCTTGAAAATCCTATTGTTGTGTTCTTTCTATACATCCTAGATCAAAAAACTAGAACCAAAATCCAGGCTTTGTTGACTGTCTCATTTTCTGAGAAGTCTTTCTACCAATTCTTTAAAGTGCCAGTAATGATGGATGTATACCTGTCAGTTTTCTTGAAGATTGAGGCTACCCAATTCCACAAGGTAGAGGTGAATGGGTAGAGGTTGAGTAGATGATCCATCGTTTCTTCTTGTAAGCCACATAATTGGCATCTAGATGGACCAACTGAACCTCTTTTTCGAAGATTTTCCCAAGTCAGAATTTTTTTATGTTGCACTAACCACATGAACATTTTGATTTTCATCTAGTATGAGTTCTGCCATAGGTCCTTCCTTTCCTTATTAGGGTTTGGAAAGTCAAGTCAAGCCCATTGGCAATTATTTTGGCTTATTTAAGGTTGAAGTTGCCTTGATTGTTTCTTCCCCATCTTAGTTGGTCAAATGATGTAGATGTTAAAATATTTCTTTGTTCCAGGATAACTGCAAGAGCTTCTACTTAGGCCTTCAAAGGGTTCTCTTCACTAGATACAAGGTTCTTCCATGTTCTCCATTTATCCTTGTTCCTTGTATAATCCTAGAAGTCTCTTACCCTGAGTAAACCATTATTGTCAGTTCCATTCTTAAGATTGGCTAATTCTTCTCTACATAGGTTAGGTTCCTGCTGCCATTTATCCTCCCAAAACTAGGCTAGGTTTCCATCTCTGCTCTCCCAGAAACTATGCTTCTGAACTATGCCTCTATTCTCCCAAGTATTGTTCCAAATGTTGGAGCCCTTGAGGCTCCTAGATATCCAAATATGATCCCTTTCTTTCCAATTATTTTCATACTTCTATTTCCAGAGCTTGGCCCATGGGGTTGCCAATTTCTTTAGCCATATCCACCAAAGTTTCACCCCCAAGGATTTGCTAAGGGTTTTAGGGTCAGGAAGTCAAAAATCCCCATGGGTCTTAGGTTTACAGAGCTTATCCCAAGTTACCAAAGCCCATTTTTTTCTCTTCCCCTTTGCCCCAAAGAAAATCTCTTTGAATATTCCTGATGAGTTACAAAACTCCTTTAGGGGTAGGAAGAGTTGAAAACATGAAGGTGGGAATAGTTTTGTAGGATAGCCTTTGTAAGCACTAGGCATCCTACTAAATTCAAAGACCTCCTTGTCCATTTCCTAATTTTGTCCTTTAGTCTATTAGTCACTGGCTCCCAAACTTCCTTGCTGAGAGGTTTGTTAGTGAGAGATATTCCCAGATATTCGGATGGTAACTAATCTCTTCAAAGACAGGAATTCAAGAGAGGCTTCTCTAAATATCAATGTCAGTACTAAAAAAGATTTTTTTTTATTTGGTGAGGCTTACCTCTTTACCAATGGCCATAGCAAAGTTGTTCAGGATTTTTTTTAATGCTTTAGCTTCCTTGACTGTGGGTGTACCCTGCAACATAGTGTCTTCCACAAATTGTTGATGAGTCAAAACATCCCCATTCGGGGTGAGTTTGAGACCCTAGATTCTTCCTTCTATATTGGTAGATTTAATTGCTTTGCCTAATCCTTCCATCATGAGAATAAAGAGGAAGGGGGATGGTGGATCTCCTTGTCAGAGGCCTCTTGAAGGCCTAAAGGTTCTATATCAAGAGCCTTTAGTAGGATTGAAAAATTAGCTGTGGTAACAAGGGCCATTACCCATGTTATCTAGTTGTGGTTGAAGCCATACACTTTTAGTACTTCCCTGATGTATGACCAGTTTAGCTTGTCATAAGATTTCACTAGTTCAAGTTTTCTGATCATACCCACTTTCTTATTGCTCTTAAGAAAATGAACTACCTCATGAGCTTGAATGATGCTGTTTAGAATTTGGCTTCCTTCCACATATCAAGTTTGCTCCTAGACACAAGCATTGGAAGAAGGGGCTTGATTCTGTTTGCAAGTACTTTGGAAATAAGTTTGTACACCACATTGCATAAAGCTATCGATTTGAATCTATCTAGTGTCATAGCCCTTTCCTGCTTTGGAATCAAACCTATGAAAGAATCATTAAGCGCCCTCAAAACTATTTTGGATCTTCTTGAGTCGTCCACGACATCAAGGATATCTTGTTTGACTATTTCCTAGCATGCTTTGAAGAAGTCTACATTGAACCCATTTGATCCTAGGTCTTTCCCATCTTGAATTTCTTTGATGAATTCATTAACTTCCTCTTCAGTCACTGGCCTATTAAGATTGCAATTCTCTTCCATGGTTACAAGCTTTGGAAATGTTGTACCAGAGCACATTCCATTTCTTTGTCGGTACTCAGCTCTTTCCCTTGAGTATCTCTGAGTTTTCAAATCTTGTTATATGACTTGTGATCCATGGTTGACTTCTGAAAAAATGTTGTGTTTCTTTCCCCTTCTTTAAGCCATTGCACTGTCCATTTATGTCTCCAAAATATCTCCTCTTGCTGCCATCTATCTTCCCATTCCTATTGAAGAGAGTCATCTTGCATTTTTCTTTCCTCGATATATCCATTTGTGATGAGGATTTGATTAATTCCTTGTAGTTTTTGTTCAACTTCTCTTTTGGCTTTGAAAATATTGCCAAACTCCTTTTTGTTCCATTCTTTAAGAAGGAGTTTGATGTGTTTCAGCCTCTACTATAGTAGGAACATATTAGTGCCTTTAAGGAGAAAATCTTCCACCCGCCATTTACCAATATTATTGATGAATTCAGTGAGGGTGAGAAAAAAAATTTCAAACCTAAAAGGTCTATTCCTTAGAGTGCTTATAAAAGAAGCTTCAAGTTGGATAGGCTAGTGATCCGAGCCTCCAAAAGGAAGGATTAATGCAGTCAAGTCAAGGCTAGTGAGAAGAGGTCCTCCGAGATTATAAATCCATCTAGTTTAGAGGCAACTTGAGAAGCCCCTCACCTCTTATTATTCCACGTGAAGGTACCATTTATTGTCTCCATGTCCACTAGCCTTATGTCATTTAGGAAGTTCTGGAAGGAAATGGAGTCTCTGCCTAGTGTTCTGGTCCCACCTCTTTTTATCTAAGATATTTGATCATATTAAAGTCCCCTCCCAGAATCCAGGGCATAACAGGATTTCTCTCTCTCAGCTCCTCCAGTGAGGTGAGAAGCCTGAGTTTGTCTTCAAGTTTTTGAGTACCATAGACATTTGTGATCATATATATTTCCTTATCACCCAAAGGTTGGATAACAATTGAAAGGTAGTTCCTAGATGCTTCAGCATGCATGACTCCAAGTTTATGGGAATTCTAGAGCGTGAGAATCCCTCCTACCATGTTCTCTACTTTAAATTCTAGATACTCATACTTAATGAGCCATTTTCTATGTATCTCTCTAGTTTTATCTATTGAACATTTTGTTTCTTGGATAAACACCATATTTGGTTGTTCTTCTTTTATTCTATTGATAAGATTTCTTTGTTTCCTTTTAATTCCTAGACCCCTAATGTTCCAGGTCGTGAGCTTCATTATGAAATATTTGTAAATGATTAACTAATAAGATCTTTCATCTTACCTGAGTTAATCATGAGTTTCCCACACTCTCTCAGCAGCTCATCCTGTCTTGTCCTTCCTCTTTTCCTACCTGGGTTCTTGGAAGTGTGTCCCAATGTTACCTGCATTATTTTAACCCCTCTATTTTCTTGGTTGTCATGCTTTCTTTTGACTCCAGAACCATTTTCTTGAGATCTCCATAGGAAGAGCTGTTAAACTCTATCAATCTCCTCCTGTGGTAGAGAATCAACCAGTTCGGTGGTTCCCTTCTCCATGAACTTTTCTAGATCAAGATTCTCCCTCTCAAGAATCTCCTGTAGTTTGTGGTCCTCCATTCCAACTTCACTTGTGATCATCTCATGGTCCCTGCCAAGTTCCATGATGCTTGGCAAATCTTCCTTTATTTTTTTGTTCTCAGGTACATCCTCCAGGCTAGCATCCTTTTCCCTCTCTGTAGGATTATTCTCGGATGCTTGGTTCATCCCATTGTTCCCACCTTCTTCTTATAAAATCTTGAAACTATTATGAATTGGTTGTTTATCCTCGTTAGTTTTCCTTTGGTAATTTTTTCCTCCTTTCCCTTTGCCTCCCATATTGGTAAAGCCTTCAGGGTCTTTGCCTATGTTAAATTCCATACAATCCTCCAATTTGTTTGAAGGGAAATCTCTTAAGAGGCACCCATGTTCATGACATTTACGACATCTTTATGGTACATGTTCATATTCCACCACCTGCTCCCATTCTTAATCATATCCTTTTAGAATGACTTCATCTAGAAGTGCTCTCGATAGGTCCATTTCTACACATATGCAAGAAAAGGACATGTATTTTCCTCATAGAGTTGCCTCTGATATTTCTAAAAAATGACCTAATTTATTGCCTATGGCTTTTAAGGATTCCAATAGTTAGTAATCAAAAGTTAGGGAGTAGAGTCTTATCAATACTATTACTGATGTGAATGTTTCTCATTTCAGGACAAAATTCATCACACATGGCCGCATGTAGAGGCCTACCGCAACATAAAAATATGGTCCTCCTTTGAACACTCTGTCTTTGTCCTCTAGATTTGTTAACACCACTGTGAAGAATACCTTGATCCCAAGGTGAAGTTTTATTCCCCATTTGGTTTCCAGTGGTTTCTTATCCATACGTGTAAAGCCTTCTCTGTTGGCCATATCCCTATAAATATACATATAACTGCATATGTTGCCATGTGATCCCTGGGCTCCTGTAGCACTGGATTATATAAAATGACCTAGGGTTTAATGGCTGACCTGGATTTATAGAGTCCTATCACACTCTTGTGCTCATCTCTCTGACTGCTGGCTCCTGTTCTCTTCTCTCCTCTAACTTCCTCATGATTCTCTTCATGTTCATGAGAACTGATTTTTTCTGGCTTTTCTAAGCTAATACTCTCTGTTTCTGCCTCCATTGGTTTCTTGAGGTGATTCGAACCAGATTCCTTACTTTTGTTCACAACTACATCAGTATAGGAGGGAGTGGAACTCACCCCTCCTCGCCCCTCCATTGTCACCAGAAAAAATTCCATGTTGATCCAAACCCTCGTTCAGCTTGCTCCCCCATAGCTCCCGCCCTGGCCTGTTCAAGTTTTTCACTAATCATCAAGTAGCATCATAATTATTAAGGACCCCAAAAGTTTTTGTTTACTTGTATATATACCTGAAGGTTTATTACTGATTGGGATTGTGATTGTGCATGATCTCTCTGTAAAGAAAGGCTTGAACACTTGAATCTTGTTTGGATTGGCAGATATATCTGGTTTAGTTAATAAGGAGAGGCAAAACATCTTGTGGAAACTATATGGTTGGGAGGACATCTCGCTAGCCTATGAGTTGATCTCTAGATCCTGCAGTATGTTGAGTGGCATTGGTCATGGGGCTATGACCTTTGATACACACCTAGATCCTTGGGTTGGTGTTAGAGCTTAAAAGGTTGATGGTACCTAGAGTGGCTAAACCTTGAGTACACCTTAGTCTGACCTTATTAGAGTACGATATTCGGGTACCTAAGATGTAGCATTGTGTGCACTCTAACTCTTTATAGAACATATCATTTTGAGATCTTACATGTACCTTTGTATATGTGTAATTATGACTACCTTCCTAGTTAAGAGCCAATCTTAAAAAAATGTAACTAGTCTTAGTCTTCATAATTATATTTGACTCATGATGAAATTCATTTGTCAAAAGAAAAAAAAATGATTATAAAATAAATTGACTTATTAAATCATGGGTTTCATGCTTGGGTCAATGATTTTTAGGTCAAAACCTCCATTGAAGGCTTCTAGGTTTTTTCATGAGTCAATATAGTCATTTCCATTTTTATTTGACCATTCTTGGGATTTTGTATCATGTTAAAAGAATTGTTTGTGAGTCAAAAGAGTCATTTTCCAGCTCCACACCAAGTCGACCTTGTCCTCATGAAGTCATCCTATATTAGGACTATTCAATGCAACAAAAAGAGTATATATAGAGAGCAAGCTCCATCTATTTGAAGCACACATTCAACAAGTTCGATCTACAAGAGAAAGAGGCCGAAAATAAGTGTGAAGTTGCCAGAGAAGGGAGAAAGAAGATGGGAATACTAAAATCGAGCTCTTGGGAATCTCTCTCTCACACATGTGAAGTTTTTGGTCTAAAGCAATGGTTGAAATTTATGAACTTACTACAGGTAAGAAATTTTGAGGATGGGGGCCAAAATTTTAGATTGATGCTGCAGCTATGAAGGTGACACTCAGATACTTTGGCAAGAATCATCTAATAAAATGAAGGGTTGACTTGGTAATTGGAGGAGGTATTTTTATAGGTATAAAGGGTCTTCGTCTATCTCATTTTGATTTACTAGTTGAATATTTTGACTAGGTTTTCCACTATAGAGGGGTTTTATCCCTCGTTGAGTTCCTACATCTTGTGTCCCTTATTGTGATCTTCATTGTTTGGAATTTGTCGTGATGAATGGACCATTATAAAATGAATGAAGAATTAATTAAAAGGAAAGAGCAATTACAAGAAAATGTTAAAGTCTAAGAAAATTGTACCTAAAGATTCTAATCCATATATTCCCCTAGATTTCTCAACATCCAAGACCAAGTCATCCTAGAAGTCAAGAAGTCAGCCTAATTAGGGCTATTCGTCCTACTTGAAATGTTATATATAAGATGTAGGTTTTAATCCTTTACAAAAACTAGTTGCACACGAATCCTAAAAATAAATAAATATAATATGGCTAGAAACATGAAATAAATACACATCGGTTTCCCCTGGATCCCAAAACCAGGACTACGAAATTTATTTTTAATTATATTCCTTTCAGTGTTAAAATACATATATATATACATGTTGAATCATTCATCAATCCCAATACATTAACCCTAGATTAGAACATAACCGTAGTTCCCTTGAATGGATCTATAAGATACCATGGGCAAAAAACCATCATGCCCAAATCCATGTGAAAAATGCATGCACAAAACAATAAGTAGGTTCGCCCTCCTAATACAAGGTCCAAAAAAATTTCCGAGGGCACTACCTCTGACCCTGTAGAGGGGGGATACTACACCCGTCACACCCCCCCGGCCCCACCATGCCTTGCACAAGGAAGGGGGGCTACTGTCCCCCCTCTAATCCCCGACTTTGCAAGTGGGGTTAGTCATGGAAAGAATATAACACAGACCCAACACAAAGACACCATTCGAACTCATTTGAATATCACTCACTCATTCACTAAAGGAAGCAAAAATAAGAAGGAATAAGGAAAGAAAATATCTATAAGGAAGAAGAAAGTAAAAAAAATTTAACTTTTATACACACACTCTCTCTCTCACATTCGAAGAAGGTTAGGGTTTATGCAGCTACAATATCTAAGTTTTCAAGTCATCAAAGAATGGTTGACTTTGGAAGAAAAGAATTTTATTTGGTCACCTACAATATTTTCAAGAGGAAGTAGCCCAAGTGAAGGAAGAAGGAAGCATAAAGATTCCTACTTAACCAACACATGCAATGTTGTAGCTTATTGGAGGGGCCCAAAATTTCATACGTATATTAAGGGTCAAAATATGAAGCTAAGGGTTGAAGTTCTACACTTGGAAGAGATTTGAATTGGTTTGACTTGGTAAGAAGAAGAACATCCTCTAGAAGGTTTTACTTGGTCTTGGAAGGGTCTTGTTATTGGTCTAGAGGCATTGGGATTCATCATTTAAAGAATCTATAAGGAGTATTTTTTTGTTGGTTTTCCTCTCTAGGAGAGGTTTTGGCCTTAGCCAGCAACTTATATCTTGTGTCCTTGTGTAATATTAATATTCACGTTTTGGTAGTTGTTTGATGATAAGATCAAAAAATAATAGGATGATAATAAGCTAATAATAAAGAAAAAAAAAATATCACAAGCAATTATCAAGCCTAAGAGAAATCACTTCAATTGTAGCCCGATTGATTTCTCAACATGGTATCAGAGCTAAGGTTGACAAAGGGAATATTGAATATCACTACATCCTTGAAGAAGTTATCATTGAAGTAGTTCTCCATGATGCCAACACATCTCAAGCTAGGCATCAAAACATTTGGGTATCCCTTATTATCTATCAAGAACTACATGACCAAGAACTCCACTACAAAGAACAAAGGATTATTCTTAGCACTTATAGGTACTTTTGAAGGTGCCAACGTATGGGTAATTGACAGTGGAGCTTCTAGACATATGATAGGTGAATATGGAAAACTAAATCCCTTATCGAAAGGAAGATTTTCTCATTCAGTCGAGCTTTGAGACAAGAAAATTTATGTAGTTAGAGGAATTGGATCAAACATATTGCAACTAGAAGATGGAGGGAACATACATCTCAACAACATCCTATATGTCCTAGTTTTGAAGAAAAATTACTTCATATTTCTTGCCTAGAAGATAAAGGAGATAAAATTTCTTTTGTAGATGGAAAATATATGGTATGGGATCAGGGCTCTACTATTAATAATGTAAAAATCATTGGGATTCATGAGGGAGGTATTTATAGATTACTTACACCTCCCTCTCAAGCATTGGTTCACCTTGAAATCAATCCATGTGAACCTTATCATAGAAGGTTTGGACACCGTTGTTACAAAATATTACCATCCTTAAACTCTATGGTAAATGGCATCCTTGAACTGAAGGAAGAGCATGAACGAATTTGTAAGGGATGTGCACTAGGTAAAAATGTAAAGAAACCCTTTGGAAATAGTGCTGCAATATCTAAGGAAATAATGGATCTCATTCACTCTAATGTTTGTGGTCCTATGGCTACAAAATCTCTTGGAGGTGATTTGTACTATGTGGCTTTCATTGATGACCAGTCATGAAATATTTGGATTTATTTACTTAAGTCCAAGGATGAAGTGTTTGAAAAATTTGAAGAATTCAAAGCAGAAGTGGAAAATCTTACATAAAGAAAGATAAAAGTGCTAACATATGGCAATGGATGGGAATAAAAATCAAAATAACTCAACTTTATTTAAGGAGGTTGGAATGAAGATGGAGATTATAAATCCATATAATCCAGGACAAAATGGAGTAGTAGAAAGGAATAAACATACAATTGAAGAATGCATTAGAGTTATATTACATGATCAAGACTTACCTTAATTATTGTGGGTTGAAGCATCCATGACATCAATCTATATTCAAAATTGAAGTCTTGATAAGATACTTCACAAACCCAAGATGTATCTTGTGAACACGCGTCCAGATATTTGCTTTGAAGTGAATATTCTTAGTTAGTTTCAGAAGGAGTTTAGACATGGCCATTGGATAGAAGCCAAACATATATTGAGATATTTGCAAGGAACAATACATTACTACGTGAACTATGATAGAAATAACAATATCTAACTAATAGGACATATTGATTCAGATTGGGGAGGAAGTGAGAAAAATGGAAGAAGTATTCCCAGATGATGTTTTAGCTTGGGATCCTCTATGATCTAATGGATGAGTAGAAGTAAGAATCAGTTTCATTAAGTAGTGTTGAATTTGAATACATTGCAACATGTGAATTTGGTAGAGAAGATGTTTGGTTAAGGAAGTTTCTATCTAATTTATTCAATGGACCGTTGGACCCTACAATTATAGATTGTGACAACAAAAGTTTCATAAGGTTGTCCAAAGACCCCATATTCCATGCAGAGATGAAGGACATAAACAACAAGTATAATTACATATGAAAATTGGTGCAATCTAGGGTAGTGTAGCTATAATATATATCCACTAATGAACAGGTTGCTAATATTTTGACAAAATATTTTCCTATAGAGAAGCTTCTGTATTTGAGAAATAAGCTTGGACTGGTTGATATCTCCTCCCTAGTTGAGAGAGAGAGATATACACATTATTATTATCTTCACATTATGAGGAAAGAATATAGGATTGGGTATGCATTTGAATTTCGATACTCTCTTGGGATGAAGTAGGGCATCCAATAGATAAGAATAGTCAAAGAGGAAATTCCTTGATCATGTGTAAATCCAAGACAAGAATGGTCTTAAAAGGACATACCTTGTAAACATCCAGATGGGGTATGTGCCCTCAAAGACAATGATGAAGGTGTCTATAAATCATTGTCTCCCCAAAAATGTTCTCTAATCTAATGGAGAGATAGAGTTGTTAGTCAAGGCCTTGCTATATGACAATGTTGGTTGATATAATGAGATATAATGATATAAGCTAAAAAGATAGCTTATGAGATGACTCACCATTTTGACTCTTCTAATGAGCTCTCTTTAGTATGAGAATGTCATTGTACCATTATGAAGACCTACCTAGTTAATATGGGGTGTTGAAATATGCAACTAGGTTTGGTCTTCATAACATGTAATGTACTCGTGATTCTTGTATATTGTAAAAAGAAAATAAAATTGTTGTTATTATTATTTATAGCATGGTTTTCAGGCTCAAGGCCATTTTATTTTAGTTCAAGCAACCATTGTGTGCTTCTAGGGTTTTTCATAGAGTCAAGAAGTCAATAAAGTCATTTTCATACGTAAAAGACCCAATTGGGCATATTGTAAAAGGTCATAAGAATTAATTTGAGTCAGAAAGTGTCAAATTACCCCTTTGAGACCAAGTAATTTAGGCAATGAAGAAGTCGCCTAATTAGGGTTATTCATCCTCCTAGAAAGGCTATATATAAGACACCATTCAACCTCTTTTGAATATGAATCACTCATTCAGTAAAGGAAGCAAGAACAATAAAGAAGAAGGCAAGGGAAGATCTAGAAGGAAGAAGAAAGACGATTTATTTATTTATTTTTACACTCCCTCTCTCTCACACGTGCGAAGAAGGCTAGGGTTTCTGCAACTACAAGATTGAAGTCTTAAGTCATCAAAGAAGGGTTGAAATTAGAAGAAAGTAAGTCTATTTGGTCATGTACAAGCCTTTGAAGAGGAAGCAACCCAAGTGAAGGAAGGAGCAATCATAAAGAACCCTAAATCGCCCACACGTGCAAAGTTGCAACACCTTACAAGGTGGGGGGGGGGATTTTATACCTGTAGTAAGGGCTGAAATTTGAAGCTAAGAGTCAAACTTCTACACTTGGAAGAGATTTGACTTGGTGAGAAGAAGCATATCCTCCAGAAGGTGTGACTTGGTCATGGAAGGGTCTTAGTCTTGGTTTAGAGGTCTTGGAATATGTCATTTGAAGAATCTATAAGAAGAGAAGATATTTTGTGGGTTTTCCTCTAGAGGAGAGGTTTTGGAAATGACTAGGAGCCTATATTTTATGTCCTTGTGTACTATTGATCTTCATGTTTTGGTAGTTGTTTGGAGATAAGAACAACATAATAATAAGATAAAAATAAGTTAATAATAAAGAAAAATAAAAAAATATATATAACAAGAAGTTATCAAACCTAAGAGAAATCACTTCAACTATAGCCTTATTGATTTCTCAACACTCTCAACATAATTATGGCCATATTAATGATGGTTTTTTTCTTTGTTTCTGTTACACCATTTTGTTGCGGTGTATACCTAGTTGTAAACTTCCTTCTCATTCCATGTTGCTTGTAGTATGCATGAAACTCCTTCAAATCATATTCTCTGCCTCCTTTGGCTCTCAATACTTTGATTTAACAATCAATTTGGTTCTCCACCAAGGCTTTGAATTCCTTGAATTTCTCAAAAGATCTAGACTTCTTCTTCAAGAAATAAATTCACGTTTTTCTACTAAAATCATTAATGAAAGTTAGAAAATGATAACTGCTACCATGTGACTCTGTCTTCATGGGTCCACATAAATCTATATGAACTAACTCCAATCGATACGTTTCTATATATGCAACTCTTTTTCAAAAAAATATCTTGGTGTTTATTTCCAAAGATACAACACTCACAAGGAATTTATGATTCTCGAATGGGAGGTAATCCTCCAATCATTCCTCTCTATAGAATCAATGTCAAACCATCAAAATGAAAATTTCCATACGGAAAGTGCCATAACCAATAGTCATCAATACATGAGACATTAAAAGAATTTACTTGAATTCCATAATTCATAACCAAAGGGAACAATTTATTCTTTGTCATCTGAATCTTCACTATCAACTACTTGCTTGGAGGTATATCATATAACAGACAATATCATCCCTTGAAAATAACATTGTAGCATTTCTATGTTAATTGACCAATACTTAACATATTATGTTTCAATCCGAGAACATAATATACTTCTAAAATTGTGTTTGGCTTCCCTTGCTTAGCTAATATGTTAACTGCCACTTTTCCATCTACATCCACAATCTTGTTTGTTTCAACCTTTACTTTCGTCTCAAATAATCTATCTAGGTTTGTAACTATATACTTATTCAAAGTCACATGGTTACTGCAACCACACTTTAATAACCAAATGTTATCAAATGTCCATGAATTGTATTAGTAACTAGGAACAATGAATCACTACTTTTAGTAGCTACAATTGCTTTCCGCTTCCAATGATCAACTATCTTCTTCCTGCAATCATGAGCATAGTGTCAAAATTTCTTGCAATCGTAACATTTAACCTTTGATTTATCAAATCCTTGGTTATTGTTGAAACCTTTTCTCTCATTTATAATTTCTTGTTCTTGTTCTTCTCCACCATTTCTTTATTCACCATTTCTACCTCCTCAACCTTTACCTCTTGATTTGCCTCTCCCTTGACCTCTAATAAAAACTTGAATTTTGAAAGTCATTTCTATCGATGTATCCTTATATCTGTCTAACCTTTCCTCATGGGATAGGAGTGATCCCATCAATTCATAAATAAACAACACCATTAAATCCTTAGCTTCTTCAATAACTATCGCTACAACATCAAACTTAGTAGACATGGATCTAAGAACGTTTCAACCACTACTTGAACATTGATATCATCACCATAAATTTTCAACTGATTTATAAGGGCCATAACCCAATTCATGGATGAATCTATATTCTCAGAATCTTTCATTCAGAGCGTTTCAAATTACTTCCTCGTATTTTGTAGCTTAAGAATATTAACTTTGTCCATACCTTCATAACTTGTCACCAACATATTGTTGGAATTATGATACATATGTTGTACTTGATGGCAACCCACTCATCTTAGATGATAAATTGTAGTGCAGCAAAGTTCTTTTCTGGTTCTGTAGGTGCACAAATCAAAAGATGCGTTCATCGACAAATTGTGAAGGAGAACCAATGAAAAGGTGCGAATATGTTCACAAGTCTCCCGCACAAAAGGTGCGGACCTAAAGTTCACGCACTTTCATGTAGAGAAAAGTTCACAAACTTTCACATAGAGAAAAGCACATGCACGTGGGAAACCTTAAGGTTGGTTCATGGTATTAGTGAGACAGTTTTTGTTCACGCACTTTTATGCAGAGAAACGTTCATGCACTTTCATGTAGAGAAACGCGCACGCACATGGGAAATCTTATGGTTGGTTCATGGTATTAGTGAGACAGTTTTTGTTCACGCACTTTCATGGAGAGAAAGGTTCATGCATTTTCATGTAGAGAAAAGTGCACGCACGTGGGAAATCTTATGGTTGGTTCATGGTATTAGTCAAATAGTTTTTGATCCTATGGTTTTGGTCTGTGGTATTGCATCCAAAAGAGTTGAACCCAATTATTGGGTCCTTGGTATTGTTTCTCAATGGTTTTGGTCCATGGTTTTGAGTGAGGCCTAGCCTATAAAAAGGAAAGGAGATAATTTGGTTGAACACAGTTGCGTTGAAAATATTGAGAAGAGAAAGATCTGAAGTTCTGATAATCGATTGGTGAGACATAGTTGAATCTGAATCAAGAAGAAACTAGAGCATTATAAGTTAGATCTACTGAAGATTTGGGATCCATTTGACACATGAATGGATCTATGATTTCTAAAGTCTGGGGTATGGTTGAGAACTGATAAACTGTCTAAATCCGGAGGTGCACAAAACTAGAGAAGAAGTAGGTGCGGAGGTGCGCAGTTGAATCGACGGAGCAGGTGTGGAGGTGCGCTGAACAATAAACAGTGCAGGTGCGGAGTTGCACAGACTCGTCACGGCAGAAGTGCGGATATATGCAGGTTTCCTTCGGTGAAGTTGCAGACCTTTCCTGAAATATATTTTAGATCTCTTTTATCTGTTTCTGCAAAGATCTGGGTTTAAATTTGTGTCTGGTTACTGGTGTTATTTTCTGGTTACTACATTCTGAGAAGTCATTTGTTTAAAGGAGATTGGTGATGCACATGTACTTGATGTTTTGGATCAAGTTTGAAAATTTATGAAATGTGGTCCTTCGAAGAAAGAGAAGGTAGTAGCCTTTTGTAGGTCAGCACCTACGTACTAGTATCTTAGCTAGTACAAGAGATAAGAGGGTTGTAGCTCCCTTCGAGGAGAAGCTGGAAAGCCAAAGAGGGTTGTAGCTCTCTACAGGTTGTAGCCTGCATACTGGAAAAGGACTGCACCAGTACAAAATCATTGTAAAAGGAAGTTTCTATTTGAAAGAAGATAGAGACATATTGCAGCAGGTGGTTTTCACCCACATTGGGATTCACCTTATATCTGTTGTTCTTTGGTGTGATTATCTATGTTTCGTGTTCCTGTTAACATCTAAAGAATAAATTACATTAAAATCTGGAAGGTATATACAAGTTTCATTAGTCAAATCTACAAGTTTTAATTTGAAAATATTTGATAATACTGATTCACCCCCCCCTCTTAGTATTATTTCCAACAATTGGTATCAGAGCAGGTCCTTCAGAAGAAGCTTGATCACTTGAAGGAAGATATATCATCATGAGAAACTACAAGAGAGAAGCATCAATCAGGCCGCCAATTTTTTATGGGACCAATTTCTTCTATTGGAAGGTAAGAGTTACTACCTATCTTCAATCTCTTGGGATAGAAGTCTGGGATATCATAGATACAGGGTACACTTTTCCATCAGCAACTCCCACAGATCCGGCTGAGAAGAATCAGTTTGAAACAAATTCATAGGTTGTCAATACTCTATTAGGATGTTTATCTCAATCAGAATTCGTCAAGGTTATGCAGTACAAAACTGCAAAAGAAATATGGGACAAGATCGTTCTGAGCTATGAAGGAGATGAACAGGTAAAATGAGCAAAACTTCAAACCCTCAGAATTTAGTATTAAAATCTCACAATGTACAATGATGAAAGTGTGGCTAACTATTTCCTACGAATATATGAGATTGTTAGTTGTATGAAAATCTTGGGTGAAGAAATAAAAGAGGCTGTTGTGCTTGAAAAGCTTCTAAGATCTTTGTCTCCTAAGTTTGATTCAAAAGTTTCGGCAATAGAAGAAAAGGAGAATCTACAGAAAATTACCATGTCACAGCTACACGGAATTCTAACCACTTATGAAATGAGGAAAGGAGGACCATCATATAGGAGAGAAGTTGCATTCAAGGCTTCATGAAAAGGAGATTACTATGAGTGAAGACATATGTCAGAAGAAGAGGAAGAATCAAATTTTGTCAAGAAGCTTCAACGGGGTGGTGGAAGATTTAGAGGTAAGTTACCCTTCGAATGCTTTGCTTGTGGAAGACTCAGTCACTATGCTGCGAAGTGTCCTCATAAAGATAAACTTGAAAAAGGTAAGGAACCTATTAGATGGAACAAGAAATAGAATGTAAGTAAGAAAAGCTACTACACTCATGAAAGAGTGATGGACTCTCAAACAATGATGAAGATGAACGAGGTAATAATTATAGACTTTTAATGGCTTTTGAAGATGATGATTTATGGATGCTATAGATGAAGAAGGTCTTTATGAAGAGATTTCTAAACTCAAAAATTGTTTAGATGAGAAAAATATGATTATTGATACTGTGTAATTTCAACTGGCTGAAAGGGAAAAACATCATGAAAAATTAGAATGTGAAATTGTGGGACTTAGAAAAGAGATTGAGAAAACAAAAGCTCTTAATCTTAGATTTGTTAAAGGATCTGAAACTCTAGATGAGATTATCAATGTGCAGTGTTCTCCCCTAATCAAGACAGGTCTGGGATATAATGAAGAAACATCTCAAGTGCAGAAACCATCCACCTCCAAAAGTTATCTTGATGCAGAAAGGAGGAGTGAGCAAAGGCCCAATGGAGATCACCAGGTAAATCAAGGAAAATTTACCTTAAGAATAAACAAAGACTACCAGGTAAATCAGGGGAAATCCACCTTAAGGATGAATAGAAGCTACAACTTCTCAATTTGCCTCAGGAATGGATGGCAGTAGAAACTACAATCATTTGGTTGGTAGATTTGATAATCGCAGGAGTTCCTTCAATGGCCAATGCTTCTCTTGTCATAACTTTGGTCACAAAGCAGCTCAATGTGTTGCCTATAAGACAATCATGACCAGAGAAGCTCAAAAATGAAGAAGCATGACTAGAATCACAAAAAGGACCTATAATAACTTTTATGCCCTTGAAAACGAAATTGAATGTTCTATTTGTAATAACTTCGGTCATGAATATTATGAATGCAGGAGCAGGTTTCGGCAAACAACTCAGAAGGAACAAGCCTCAAGTGCCAAAACATGGAGAATGAAAGAACTGTAACTAGAAATATGTGGTATAGCCTTATATGCGGAAGGGCAAGAAAATCAATGGTACATCGACAGTGGATGTTCAAAACATATGACGGGTGATAAGGAAAAAATTCAGTCATATAGTGCCTTAGAAAAGGAGAATAAGGTCTCATTTGGAAATGACACCCCTACGCTCATAAAAGGTAAAGGTTCTGTTCTATTGAAAGAAAAGGTCAAAGATGGAAATGTTATGTATGTTGATGGCTTAAAGCATAATCTATTGAGTGTCAGTCAGATGTGCGATCAAGGAACTAAGGTAATATTTCGATCAAATGGATGTAGTGTTCATGATCTTGATACAGGAGAAACAGTGATCAAAGGCATAAGAACTCCAAATAATTTATACATATTCAAAGAAGGACAACATCAATGCTATCTAAGAAAGAATGATGAACACTGGCTATGGCAATGGAGATTGGGGCACCTAAGCTTCTCTCAAATAAGGAAAGCATGCAAATACTAGGCAGTTCGTGGTCTTCCAGACATCAAAATTCCAGACAATATAATATGCAAATCATGTGAGCTTGGTAAGCAAACCAGAACTAACTTCCCTAAGAAGGAAGGATCAACCAACATGCCACTTGAACTTGACCATACTAATGTATGTGGTTCATCTAGGAAACAATCACCTTCGGGAGAAGAATACTTTATATTATTCATTGACGACTTTTCCAGGATGTGTTGGATAGGACTTATGAAGCACAAAGACAAAGTTGAAGTCTGATCTAGTATTTCTTAAGCGATGCAGAGACTCTTCGATTACTCTTTTTAGCCGTTGGAGTCTCTGCTTAGACTATTTAACACGCTAAACTAGATCTGTTTCTTCAACTTGTCCTGACGATGAACCACACTAGTTGGTTCGAAACGCGTCGACAAATGATCAATTATGTGATTTCGCCAAAATGTTATGGATCACAGAAGTCTAAATTCCTTGATAATTTCCCTGCACGGAGAAGCAGCTGCTAAAAAGGTTCATCGTTTCAAGCGGACACGCATGCAGGTCACAAAGTTGAAGTCTGATCTAGTATTTTTTAAGCGATGCAGAGACTCTTCGGTTAGTCTTTTTAGCCGTTGGAGTCTCTGCTTAGACTATTTAACACGCTAAACTGGATCTGTTTCTTCAACTTGTCCTGACGATGAACCACACTAGTTGGTTCGAAACGTGTCGACAAATGATCAATTATGTGATTTCGCCAAAAAGTTTCTAAACAAATTCAAATCTTTCAAAGCCTTGGTTGAAAATGAATCAAATCACAAAATTAAATGCCTCAGGTCTGATAGAGGTGGGGAGTTTACATCAAATGAATTTTTTGATTTTTGTGAACAACATGGAATAAGAAGAGAATTCTCTACTGCAAGGACTCCTCAGCAAAATGGAGTAGTGGAAAGAATGAATAGAACATTTCAACAAATGGCTCGTGCTATGTTGTATGAGTCTGGAACTCCCGCAACTTTCTGGGGCGAAGCTACATTTTCTCCAGTTGTTATTCTCGACAAGACAAATGTCCGGGTTAACAGCACTCAGACTCCTCACGAACTATGGTATGGTGAGACTCCTTCGGTTAAATATTTCAAAATTTTTGGGAGCAAATGCTACATCAAAAATACTGATGAAAATCTTGGCAAATTTTAACCTAGAGCAAATGAAGGCATTCTTCTCGGTTACTCTCCCCACAACAAAGCATACAAGTGTTACAATAAAAGGCTTGGAAAAATTGTTGAAAGTATTGATGTAGTGGTTGATGAAGATGAAAACACTCCTAGGCAGGTAAGCTCTGAAGATTTTGAAGATAAAGAGAATTTTCAAGTATCTTCAAGGAACTCAAAACTATGGTCTATGGTATCCTAGAGATACAGATCTCACTCTTCATGCTTTTATAGATGCAGATTGGGATGGAAGTGTGGATGATAGAAAACGCACTAGTGGTGGTGCGTTCTTTATGGGTTCCAGACTAGTATCTTGGTTAAGCAAGAAACAAAGTTCGATTGCTTTGTCTACAGCTGAAGCAGAATATGTGGCCGCTACATCTTGTTGCACACAACTCCTTTAGATGATGCAAACATTGCAGGATTTTCAAATCACTTGTACTCCACCTATCTCCATCTTATATGATAATACAAGTGCAATCATCATTTCAAAGAACCCAGTCATGCATTCAAAGACCAAGCACATACCAATCAAGTATCGTTTTCTCCAGGAACAAGTGTTGGAACAAAAGGTCAAATTGGAGTATGTTCCCTCCAAGGAAAAAGTCGCTAATATACTCACCAAACCATTGCCCACGAAGACATTTGAATATCTCATATAGAAGCTGGGGGTTGTTGATGCATCATCCTCCTATTGAATCTTGTCTGTTGTACGCAGGTGGATACATGTACATTTTCCGGTCTATGTGGGTTGAATGGGTCTATCAGAGATCATCTCGCACAGGCTCTATATTCTTCTAATGATGCATTGTTGGCATTATCTTAGAAGTCCTTGGTTTGATTTCTCAAGAGTTTTCTGGTGGAGTAGATCAATGTGTGCTGGTCTGAAGGATGATTCTGTTGATGATAGTTGTTCTTGTATCTATGTCATGTACTTCCTTTCATATCAAGGTCATGTAACGGCCTATTTTGGTTTCCCCACTATACCTGGGATGAATGATTTTTGTTTATCTTGTGTATTCCCACTTGGATGGGAGATGGATGTATGTATGAGTCTTGATGATAGGAAGGTTACTTATGATGTATGGAGTCATGTTATTTTTTATAGAACATCTTTTTGCAGACAGCATTTTAGCACAGAGCATATACAAAGGGGGAGCTTGTTCAGAGTTTTCAGCAAGTACTCAGGGGGAGTATGGTAGTCTGCCCCTTTGCCCTTGATGTCAAATGGCGAGAGTGATTGGTTGTTGTTGCCATCAAGTCCAAAGGGGGATATTGTTGAGATTATGATACATATGTTGTACTTGATGGCAACCCACTCATCTCAGATGATAAATTATAGTACAACAAAGTTATTTTCTAGTTCCGTAGGTGCACAAATCAAAAGATGTAGTCATTGTCAGATTGCATAGGAGAACCGTTGAAAAGGTGTGAATATTTTTGTAGGTCTCCCAAACAAAAGGTGCGAACATAAAGTTCACACACTTTCATGCAGAGAAAAGTTCACGCACTTTCATGTAGAGAAAATTGCACGCATGTGGGAAATCTTATGGTTGGTTCATGGTATTAGTCAGACAGTTTTTGTTCACGCACTTTCAGAGAAAAGTTCATGCACTTTCATGTAGAGAAAAGTGTACGCACGTGGGAAATATTATGGTTGGTTCATGGTATTAGTCAGACAGGTTTTGTTCATGCACTTTCATGCAGAGAAAAGCGCATGCACGTGGGAAATCTTATGGTTGGTTCATGGTATTAGTTAGACAGTTTTTGATCCTATGGTTTTGGTCCATGGTATTGCATCCAAAATAGTTGAACCCAAGTATTGGGTCCTTGGTATTGTTTCTCAATGGTTTTGGTCCAGGGTTTTGAGTGAGGCCTAGCCTATAAAGAGGAAAGGAGATCATTTGGCTGAACACAGTTGAGTTGAAAATATTAAGAAGAGCAAAATCTGAATTTCTGATAATCGGTTAGTGAGACAGAGTTGAATCTGAATAAAGAAGAAACTAGAGCATTATAAGTAAGATCTACTGAAGGTTTGGGATCCCTTCGACACATGAATGGATCTGTGATTTCAAAAGTCTGGAGTATGGTTAAGAACTGATAAACTGTCTAAATCCGGAGGTGCACAGAACCAGAGAAGAAGCAGGTGTGGAGGTGCGCAGTTGAATCAGCGGAGCAAGTGTGGAGGTGTGTTGAACAGTAGACAGTGCAGGTGTGGAGTTGCACAGACTTGTCAGGGAAGAAGTGCAGATATCCGCAGGTTTCCTTCGGTGAAGTTGCAGAACTTTCCTGAAATATATTTTGGCTGTCTTTTATATGTTTCTGCAGAGATATGGGTTTTAATTGGTGTTTGGTTACTGGTGTTATTTTTTGGTTACTGCATTCTGAGAAGTCATTTGTTTAAAGGATATTGGGTGATGCACATCTACTTGATGTTTTGGATCCAGTTTGAAAATTTATGAAACGTGGTCCCCCGAAGAAAGAGAAGGTAGTAGGCTTCTGTAGGTCAGCACCTACGTACTACTATCTTAGCTAGTACAAGAGCTAAGGGGGTTGTAGCTCCCTTCCAGGAGAAGCTAGAAAACAAGAGAGGGTTGTAGCTCTCTACAGGTTGCAACCTGTGTACTGGAAAAGGGCTGTACCAGTACAAAATCATTGTAAAAAGAAATTTCTAATTGAAAGAAGATAGAGACATATTGTAGTAGGTGGTTTTCACCCACATTGAGTTTCCACCTTATATCTGGTGTTCTTTGGTGTGAATGTCTATGTTTCTTGTTCCTGTTTATTATTATATGGTTCTAACATATAGATTAATGGTTAACATCTAAAGAATAAATTACATTAAAATCTGGAAGGTATATACAAGTTTCATTAGTCAGATCTACAACTATTTATTTGAAAAGATTTGATAATATTGATTCACCCCCCCCCTCTCAGTATTATTTTGAACACATGTCACATGCTTCCTTTTTTGTTGTTGCAGGCATTATCTTCTGAAATATGACTTCACTCACTGCATGTTAAATAAGATGCAATGCATGTGTGTCCCTCTTTATGTTTCTGTTTAACAGATCCCTCTATGCCTGATTTACAGCACACTTTGCTACATCATATATAGGTACAAGACATCCATTTCTCACAACATCCCAACTGGTATGATCCTGAAACAACAATGACATCTTGATAACCCATGGATCATAATTCTTCCCTTCTAAAACATGTGGTGTGTTATAGACATATTTGGGCACTGCAACCCCAATCACATATGTCCATAAACCAAGGTCTTATAAGTCCCTAAAAGTGTTGTTTCATACCCTAAAGGAGCAAGGTCAACTACTTACATCATCTCCCAGATGTTCTCCATGAAAAAATGCTCAGAACTGGTCAAAACTGGACCATACAGACTGCTCAGTGCTAAGGGTGCGATGCATCTCACCCGCCACAAGCAAAAAGTGTGATGCATACTAAAAATCCCTTCTATGGGGTGTGATGAGCAAGACCAGACAAATGGCAGAAGCAGTTGGCTAGGTGGAAACCCAGAGAATCTTCTAGAAACTTCCCATTTGACACTTGCCTCTCTGAATTCACCTAGTGATGAGTAAGAGATCATGAATCTCCAAGTGGAACCAAGAACTATCAGAGACAAGACAGTAATCAAAATCCCAGAAGCTGACTCACCCACCTGCAAACATCTATATATGGATCCCTCATCCCACATATCCAGAGGCTCGAATCTTGTATTTTGTAAAGAAGTGTTGTTGGTTCCTTTGTGGAACATCATAGTGTTGGGTGATCTAAGCTTTTCATGAGGTCAAGAAGGGATTTCATGCTGGGAGGATAACGTTGGGTCAGCTCAATGGGTTGTAATCCTCTCTTCTACTCTTTCTATCAATAAAGTTATTTGAGTTTTCCTCCACATTATTGTATGTTTGAGTTGATATATGCATTTGTGTGGTCAACATATATCTGGTTGTATATTGTTTATGATTGTAGATCTCTGTGTTTTGATGGTATAATGTTTCTTTGACTTTACAGGTTCTCTTTGAAGCGGGGAAAGCAAGGGAGGAGTGGCAAAGATCTTGTTATCGCTCAAGTTGTCCCTAGGCTCCTAATAGGGATACGGCCGAGGTAACCACAATCCAATCTTCTGATTGCAGGTTCTAGCCCACCTGCAATCGGAGAGGGCTCTCTCCTTTTGATTCAACCTTAGTTGATGATTTTAGGCTAGCTTTCTGACTTCAAGGGAATGTTGACTGTGATTGGAAAGAAGGTAGGATTCTCGAACAAAGAGGCACAGTAAGGTGTCATAATTTTCGAACCATTGGGCATGGAGTCACATATTGAGGCATGCGAGTGTTTTCTTGGTCACAAGGGGATACGGAGTGGGATAGCCACACAGGATACAATACTCGATCTGCTGAAAGTACGGAATGAACATCAGGGATGAAAGGAAAAAGAGAATCATTCCATCATGCTGACAAAGAGGAGAAGTGGATGAGTGGGATCCCGAAGCAGTTAAGAATTCCTAAGACATGTACTCATATGTGAAAGAAACAGGGTAAACTATATCATTTAAGAATACAAGCTCATAACTGTTTCTGAAGAAAACATTGAAAAATGCAGAAATTGAACTTAAGGTGTACTGAAACAAATCTTAAGCTATTCTTTTTTCCTGCAATTTAGAAAGGCGGAAAGGTGATAAAAACATAAAATAAAACAGGGAAGAAGAACACTTATTAGATCATGTAGAGACACAGGAATTTCGTGATCATTCCTTGGCCAAGAGAAAACATCAAGCTGTTTCGCAATCCATGCTTTCAGCAATCTTTGATTATGGAAAATTATGAAAGTTACAGTGCGACTCTTTGCTCAGAGAAAATGCTAGAAAGAAGACTGACCAACAACTACTACCAACCAACCAACCCCTCACAACATTGCTTAGGGTGGTATTTATAAACAAAATATTGGAAAGACATCATTACAATTGACCTTGACAGGTCTGCTTAGAACTCTTCAAAATCTAAATGCTGCTGGAATTAAATGCAAGTAAATCTTTTTGGCTGCGCTGGGGGCAGCTGGATCAGAATAGGTGACGAGGTGGCCCTTGGGGACCAGATGCGGTGCTGTTGGAGTGAATGCGCTTCGGGGCTGCATTTCGGCTTTGGTACGAATTGAATGTGCAATAATTATGATTTGAGAGCTTCAAGTAGTTTTGCTCTCCTTCTATGAATCTGTTGGAAGATATTCAATTTTCTCTTGCTTTGTGCCGCTACTCAATATATTCTCTGATACACTTTGCCGCTATATTGATGGTTTCCGCCGTCGACTGATACTCTTTGACACGCTTGATGCATGTTGATTTGATCTGATACACTTTAAACTCTGTGACTGATCTGTTGTTGTCTTCAAACCAGATCCTTTGGCACGATTGGGCGATTTTCGGGCTCTTTCGACGCACAATGGGCTCAGCAATCAGAATATTCCCTGAAGATTCCTCGAAATGGCCTATTTCCCGTAGCATAGCGCGATTCGCACTAATCGCGCATCGGAAACTGCCTCCGTGTCTTGATCTGGAGCTCCGAAGTACGATTTTTCTTCTTGCGTGAAGCTTTTTCGGCTTTTCTGGCTGCTGACATAAGCATGGCGTCAACTGTACGGCGGATGACATCAGCTGTGGGTCCCTGGTACAGAGCGATGTGGTGAGATACTGGATGTACTATGGTGAGGAGACTCCAATGCGATATCACAATATCGCGTTGGCGGGGAACGAGGGGGATAATTAGTTTGGACATTTGGCGCTTGCGACTACTAATCGGCGATATCGCAATATCGCATCGGCGGAGACGAAGAGGTGAATGGAATGGACACTCGGCGTTTGTGATCGCCGATCGCCGATATCGCAATATCGCATCGGCGGGGGACGAATGGGCGATGTTTTGCATGAATATGAGAGTGCGAGGTTGCGATGCGAAAACGGCTTTGAGGAGGAAAAAGCAAGTGGGTGTGAAGGGCATTTGAGGTTTCAGAAGGGGTCCGATTACCTCGGAGGGACTTTATACTTTGGAAGGAGTCCATAGTATCTGGGAGGTGGTTTTAGAGGTCGGGGTTCTTGCTTAGTTTCTGATAAACTGAACAATTCCTGGGAGTTCTTATGGTTATTTTTCAACCAGGGGGAAGGATATTACATAGGGGGATTTTA
>APFE030152381.1:4129-29441 GCA_000404065.3 Pinus taeda
GAGAAGGAGTCTCCATGAATAGGTAAAGGATGAGCTTTCCCCCAAGATAAGTGGATGGTCAGTCGAACAGACATGCTAGAGAAAGGATGGCGACCTCAACAATGCTAACAACCAAGCCTGGAGGGATCTGGAAGGTTGGTTGTTAGAAAAAATTCGCCCAAACAGGATCAGCGCAGGTGAGACACTGGGCTGGCGCGCTGACATCGCAGATCAACTATAGAGGAGGTCTGTTCAGCGCTCAACAGTACAGATGGAGGGCACGCTATCTGTAAAATTCGACCAGCACGGAAAACACGTGTGCTTCCGCGTTGGCAGCGCAGCAGTTACACTGGCCTCTGCCTGTCAGTGCGGTTATTTAATAAACATACGCGATGATTCATTTAACTTAAGCAAAGAGGGTTTTCTAGCCATTTCAGGGAGCATGGGCTTAGGTGAATGTGTTTTTACAACACAGTAGGGAGACTGACATGATGGCAGTGACATTTTACTGTGTAACAACACCCATGTACAAACAAACCATCCAAAGGCTCAAAGTCAAATGGATTGACTTGAGACTCAGTCCACCACTACTCTTGGGGATGCTAGATGGAAGGAAGGAAGAGGAAGAAAGAAAGTAGTGGGAAGAGATATAAAGGAAAGCAAGATTCTATGCACAAGAAGAAGGACCGATCCACAACAGAAGCATGGGATGTTAGGGAAGCCACTAGAGCTATGAAAGACATGGATATTGATTGAGCTATTAAGAGGATGAGAAACACTTTCAGTAGGGGGGTGATGATAAGCCTCATCATTTGGTAATTATATGGACCTTAATTCACCTCCTAGATTAGTCAAATCAACTCTTCTCATAATATATTACATGTTTTGATAATATTTTGTTTAATGAGATGAGTAAAAGTGAGATGTTATGCCTAGTGGACTAATGTGCATTGAATGCGGGTTTGAAAGATAAAATTAGGGAATTTTGGCAAGATTAAAGCCTAAAAATCGAATGGGAAAAGGAAGAGATATTGTAGGAGGTAAATCCTCCTCATTTACTCCTCCCTGATTCGAATATTCCTCCATCAATCACACTAGCTTGGAGTACAAGTAGCCAAGTCATGAAGATCAAAAAATCTGCAGATCAAGTGATAGTCAAAGAGTTAATTCATCTCGATTTTGGGAGCCGAACCTCCCTATATTTAAGGAATTCGTTGGAGAGTTTAGTTGTATAAATAAAGAGGCCTAGAGCCTCATTAGGATTCGAATTTTTGCTGTAAAAATACTAGTTATTTTTTAGCTCCAGACTTGTGGAAGACATTGCTATGTAATTTTATGTTTTGATAATGAGAATGAACTTTTTCCTGATCCAATACTGAGTTAAATCAGAGGGCTGAAGCTCTTGGGTTAGGGCCCAAACCTAGCAGCAAAGGCTCCTCTTCTTGTATCTGTATGTTTAGATTAGTTTCATAGATTCATGGTCAAATTTTCCTTAGAAGTATTTCATTGCAAGTAGTGTAGATTTGATTAGTTTGTTTATTAGCTACTTCCATTTGTGCTTTACTTCAGAAATAGGTTAGAAGGGATACAAGGAACACTAAAAAGGTTTCAGTAGCTGTCTTAGCCTCGCTTCTTCCTTCAGGGATTATGATTTTAGGAAAGGAACCCCATGCAACCCCAAAAAGATAGAATTCTACTTTCTCATAGAATTTAGAGTTTACTGTACTTGAACCAGAATTGATCAGTTTGCAAGTGTAGGAATTAATTTCCATTTCCTCCATTTTTAGTCTTACAGTAGATCTCATCAATGATCCCATTGTATTCTGCAATTTCCCTCTTGCATGAAGTAGACAGCTAGCTCATTAAACTTTGTTTTTCTAGCCTAGTGAAATTCTTCTTGTTTACATGATCTTTTTTGGAAAATATCAATGTTTGATGAAGAGTAGGTGTTTCAGAAGTAGAGAAAGATCTCATAGCAATCAACCACATTCCAATTTCATCCATCCATGATCATTCCTCACTTTCACTAAGACCCTCACCAATTTCATCATTCTTCAAGGAAACTTCTTCAAGCATGTTGAGTAGATCCAACCATCTCTCAACCTTGATTTTGAGTTCTGAGTGATCCTAGGAATTTTCTCACTCCATTCCATCCACTCACCACCTTCCCTAAGCCTTCCATCACCTACAGCACCCATCGTTTGTCTCTCGGATGTATCCTGTAGAAATACAGGGAATCCTGTAGGTTTTTAGGACATCTTATAGGTTTTCCTATAGTGGCCTTTTTTGAGGCAAAATTGAGGGAAAACCTCCAAGAAGCCACAAAAGGTCACCTAAGGGTCTCCCAAACCTTACAACCATCCACCAGCATCCCTAAGACACCTGCCACACCACCAAAAGAGATTATCTTTCACACTCGTTTTTCCATAAAAAAGAATAAAAAGAAAAAAAAAAATAGATATATTTCATTCCTTTACATGCACAGTAGTGATGTTTGATGTTTTGAACTTCGATGATTAGGACAGTAGAATTTCATACATTTTAGCTTGGAATTTTTGTAAAGCATAGTTTCTCAATAGTTAGTTAGGAAATGGTGTGTTTTTAGCATTGGATTTCAGTCCTTTTCCTTATTGCAGTAGACAAACTTTCACCTCGAGTAGATTTCTCTTTCTTTCATCAGTAATCAAGCTTCTTATGAATCCATAAAAGTCTGGCTTGAAAACCCTAGTGGTCTCTCGCAAGCTGAACAGTGAGAAAAGGCATAACCATCACTTTTTCTTGTGTATACAACATTGTCACCTCCAAGTTTGTATGAACCCAGGGTTGATAAAGTAAAGTCGATAGCCCCAAGAGTTGCATCACTCTTCCTGCAATATTGGTGCTCATCACCATGGCCCACTAATTGGATTATATGAGATAAACAACTTGAAATTTACGATGTAGATGGAAAGGAAATAGTGAGGTTTTCATTCAATACTCGGTACTTTAATTTGTATGATCCCCGTGGTATTGTAAAGACCACTTTGTGCGAGTTTAATTTCTGTGGATTGGCGGGGCATTCCATTGGCCAGAGAAGGACCTATAGAGGAATTCCTACAATTCCTCCAGACTTCATGAGCTAGTCAGTCTAGCAGGGACTTCATAGGCTTCTCCACAAGTGGCAACAAATGAAATAAATAGCAGTAGAAGGCAGCAATCCCATGAAGGACAAGGGAAAGAGGAAGATTGTCGATAGTCTATAGGGAGAACAAAGTTGCAAGATGAGAGCAGTTCCTACGCTCATGAAAGAATCTTTAGCACTAGAAGAAAAGAGGAAGCATAGTATACATAGAGCATAGTGGAGTAAGAGATGAAAGCAGAAGTTGCAGGAAGCAGAACTGAAGTTGTAGGAGATAGAGCAGAAACTGAAGGAAGAACGAGATTTGATAAGGAGGGAACACAAAGAGAAGTGGAATCAGGAGGAAGAAGAAAGGCAAGGAGCAATGACAGAAGAAACAACATTGATATAGGTTAAATAGTAGGAACAAAACCTATCAACAGCTAAGGAGGAAGGTCAACAAATGCAGGATCGGGAGCTTTCTCATCAGATTGAGCATTTGAAGTAATAGACATGGAGATGGAATAGGAGCCACTGAATGAAGATGTTTATCTTATTCCAAGTGCACCACAGGTCCCCATTCAGTCTTCACCACCTCCAGTAGTAGATCCAGCCCCGAGCGAAGAAGGGGATGTTGCTCCCCTTGACGATGATCCAGTAATTGATGTGTAAAATTTTTCATTTGATGAGTTCCAGAAGGGGATTGTACAAGAATGGAGAAAGAATTTTCTAGATGATCATGTCTCACATGCATTCATTAGAGAAAGAGGGATAGTGGTAGACACCAAGAAGAATCCAAATTCCATTGTTGAACCCAACTTGGCCTTTGCAGGAGAAACAATATCAAACATTCAGCATTTGACAACTGAGAATGAGCAACTGGAACATAACTTTTAAGCATGTCATGCAAGAGGCATAAGAACTCCACGTAGTAGCATAGGGTGTAGTTTCCACATAGGTTTATTTGGAAGAGATAAGAGAATGATACGCGTTGAAGTATCAACACTTCGAGAAACCATGTTGAAGATCTATGAGGGGTTTGTGACCCTACATAAAGAAGTTGTCCATTTTCATTGTCCACATCAGCAGAACAAAGAGTTTGTTAAAACTCTCAAGAACATATAAGATGCCATCACTTATGTGAAAGAGTGGAAAATTTGATACAAAGAGGCACCACTTGACGTAGTGAAGAAAATGAAGCCATAGGCAGAGCTGGAGAAAGAGAAAGTCTGGATGTTGATTCATAACAACAAGTAGCTCGCCTCATTTATTGGTTGGATTCATGCCTCATATGTACAGTTGTTCAGTAGTTTGGATGTCTTAGTGAAAATAGAATAGATCCCATCAGTCAGTTCAATCACCAAATCCAAACCCATGAACTAAGTCTGGTAGGAGATTGATGAGTACTTGGAGCAACTGAGACAGATTTCCACCCAGGAGAATTTTGATTTTAACAAACAAACCATGCAGAATTACATTGGTGGTCTTGTCCAAATCATAACAAATTTTATCATGCTTCAGAACGAACTTGAAAATGATTCCAAGACATTGTACCTGGATGCGATGGAGGCTAGATTCAGCTTTAGCCAGACACCACCACATAGTTTGGAGAAATCGTCACACAATACCGAGATTAGCACCAATATATGACCAAGAAGCAGCAAGTGGAGGTTGTTGAGCTAGGGTTCTCCAAAACTCAAGCATCATAGTGTTGTGTCTTATTAGGTTGTCACATTGTCTCTACCCTATTTTTTCTTATATGGGTACAAGTGTAAATGTAATATTACTTGTAATTATGTTGTAAGTGAAATTCCAAGTGTCAATATTGGAATATGAAGAGTCATGATGTAATGTGATAAGTCATTTTGTAAAGAAGTTGAAGAGACATGAAGGTAATCCAAAGGTCACAAAGGGGAGTTGAAGAGCCACCCCCTCTAGTTATAAATAGAACCTCATAACTCATGTCACAGGCCTTTTGGAGGCAAGATTTTGGCTAGGCGTAGGCTTAGAAGGAGATTGGGAGTATTGTGAAGAGCCTTGGCTTATGCATAGCGTAGAGCGAGTATACTTCTTTGGAGGATAAAGTGCTCTTGACATTAATGTTCCACTATTAGGGCTAGTGGTCCATCAATGGTGTATGTATTAATGGAAATTTCACTTTTAATAATAAAATCAGATCCAAAATTATTTCATGCATATGTCATGAATATAGTAGGACAACAGATATTATTCATATAGAGAGGCTGGAGGCTTTGAGGAAGATGACAGCTTCCCTAGCGTGACCGCATCCTGACACGGGGTAGGGCCTGTGCAATACAGTTGGTACATGCCTCCATTAGACTAGGCCCATTCCCAGCAAGCGCTTGACTCCACACCATTACGCTCCTCTGGTTTGATGCGTGCCTACCTTACTCCCCACGACCATGATTGAAGCCCTAACGTTCATTGGATTTTCGCTATTGTTGGTCCCCTCCTATGACAGTTACTTCGAAAAATGGTGGCAGTTGGCGTAACCCCTGGGGAAACAATGGAGACCAACCTAATAGACTTCTTTGAGGACCCCCTTGAAGGCATATCCATTTTCGGTAGGTAGTCTAGCTATGAGGTTTACTTTCTTTTCAGCAGAGAATTAACAGGGTTATCGCTCCGCTTCCGCCACTCGTGGGTCCGTCTAGTGCAGTCATTGATCTTCTTGAAGTGTCATCCTCTTTACCACCCTCTGTCATTCCTCCTCTAGCGCCGATCCCCCAACATTTTGCAACCAGGAACTCTGGCCCTAATCCGGCGATTGTTTCTATTGAAAATGGCAACAAGAAATGCTAAAAATAACATTGCTATAAATAGCAATTCGGGTACCAATGTTGGACATAGCAATAAGGAATGAAAAATGGAAGTGCTAAAAATAGCATTTCTACAAATAGCATTTCGTGATGGATTCCTATTTTAGTTAGTCCCTGAACTAAAATAGAGAAGTAAAATTCAAATTTGATCGTAGCAGTTGTTTGTAAAATAATTAATTAATTCATCTTGAGTTAATTAGTTGTAGAAAATCAAACATGAAGTCTATGTGGGGACATGCAATAGTTTCTCCATTGATTGAGGAATTTATCCCTTAGTTAAAGAGATAAGGATGAGTTGTAATTTGAGTTGTAGTTAGTTAGCTCAGTTAACTGAGTCAAGTCCAGTTAGATTATTTCAAATAGTGTTGAACTAATTGTGAGTTCAGTTAGTTAATGATTGCATGCATGTAACTGTTGCACTTCAGATAAATGAATATTCTCTCATAAATAACTCATGAATGTCAGTTCATTCAAAGACCCAGTTGAGATCAGAGGAAGAGACAATGTACTATCAGTTGGAGGATTTTTCCTATAAAGGAAACTCATCCATGGAGAAGGATTTATCTCCTTCAGGTTTGTGCAGTTATTTCTGAGCCAAGTGAGATGTGTGAGGTGGGAATTCACACAAGTGGAAGCACTAGACCTCAGGAAAAACTGCGCAAGGAAATAGGAGGCTTGGAGGGCAGAGGAGAGGGTTGTGACAGCCTTTGACTGTCTATGAGCAGTATTGTTTGATTACAGAGAGAGCGGCATAGCTTGAGAGTTGATTCTTTTTGTAACTTGAACAAGATTTCCACTTGTATGATAATACAGAGATTGGGCTTTTAGGCTGAGGCTTTCCCCAGGTTATTTATTCTGTTTGATGTGTGATTGATTTCTCATTCTCAGTTATATGTGTTCTCTTGATCTTGCTCAATTTGATTAAGCTTTCGCAAAGTGTTGTAGAAGTAGATCTTGTATTGTGTTTTAGTATATTGCATAATCTGCTGATCTACAGTGGGAATTTCTACATGGTATCAAAATGAGGTTTTGTAGAAAAAATTCTACATGGTATTGGAGCAAAGGTGATCGAAGCAGTGAACAGTATACGAAGAAGGAAATTTGAAAAATATAAAAATAAATAAATAAATACATAAATTGGGTTGCGAATTTTTAGAGAAGATATGAAAACTTTTGTGCAAAATTTTTAGAAAAAAATAGCATATGTGGATTCCTTGTGAAAAAATACCCAATTTAAAAAAAAAAATCGGCTGAATCGGAGTTCGGATGAGGGAGATATCGCTGATTTAAAATCAGCTCTTTTCTAGAAAATTTCGTGATGGTAGGAAAGATGAAACAGATTGGTGTGCTAGTCAAGAACCTGTATGCACTTGAGGTACAAGATGCATGCAAAGCCTTGAGGATCAAGGCAAAGGTTAGATACTTGGTGTTTGAGAGGTAGAGTAAATTACCTCTCAACATGTAGCACCAAAAGAAGTCTCAGGCAATTGTGGAGGAGCCACAATTGGTAAAGCAGCTTCAGGAGGTTGTGGAGCAGCCACAACTAGAGAAGCCAAGAGGAGACTGAGTGGAGGCATCCACTCATGCAGAGACCTCCAATACGGGGAAATTTTGATCCAAGTGGGAAGAGGGATCACATGCATCCATACCTCCAGGTAGGAGGTGGGGCGATGTGGAGTGACAGTCCCAAGAAAGCTGGAATAGGGGCGGGATCATTGAGGTACCCAACCTATTTGATTAGACCTTGCTACGGGAGCCCCGACGAGGAGTAGTGGGACTATCTGAGTGGGTAGAGGCAAATACAGATGGAGTGGCAGAGAGAGCTACAGTGCAGGAATCCCAAGACATTGCAGAGCTAGCACGCTGCAACAATGCGAGAAGTATAGGAGTGTTGCACCAGTGCAAAATGGCACAGAGAGGTGTGCAATGGTGCGAGATGCATGGAGTGTTGCAGCAGCTCAAAGGTCAAAGAGGGAGCACTTGTCAGTGGCAAAGGGAGCTTTAGCATCAGAGGGTGTTTCTAGCTCAACAGGGAGGTCAGTTGGGAGATTTTTGTTTCTAGAGTTGCTGGAGCAACAACACTTGGGAGAAGTTGTGCATGTAGAACATTCCAAAGGTTTAGGACCGGGTTCGAGTTGAATGCCTTTCTTGCTAAGAGGGAGTGTTGAAAATGGAAACAATAAATGCTAAAAATAGCATTGCTATAAATAGCAGTTTGGGTACCAGTGTTGAACATAGCAACAAGGAATAAAAAATGGAAGTGCTAAAAATAACATTGCTATATATAGAATTTTGGGATGGATTCCTATTTTAGTTAGTCCCTGAACTAAAATAGAGAAGTAAAATTCGAATTTTATCTTTGCAGTTGTTTGTAAAATAATTAATTAATTCATATTGAGTTAATTAGTTGTAGAAAATCAAACATGAAGTCTATGTGGGGACATGCAAGAGTTTCTTCATTGATTGAGGAATTTATCCCTTAGTTAAAGAGATAAGGATGAGTTATAATTTGAGTTGTAATTAGTTAGCTCAGTTAACTGAGTTAAGTCCAGTTAGATTAGTTCAAATAGTTTGTTGAACTAATCGTGAGTTCAGTTAGTTAATGCTTGCATGCATGTAATTGTTGCACTTCAAATAATTGAATATTCTCTCATAAATATCTCATGCATGTCAGTTCAGTCAGAGACCCGTTTGAGATTAGAGGAAGGGACAATGTACTATCATTTGGAGGATTTTTCCTATAAAGGAAACTCATCCATGCAGAAGGATTTATCTCCTTCAGGTTTGTGTTGTTATTTCTTAGCCAAGTGAGCTGTGTGAGGTGGGAATTCACACAAGTGGAAGCACTAGACTCCAGGAAAAACTGCACAAGGAAATAGGAGGCTTGGAGGGCAGAGGAGAAGGTTGTGAGAGCCTTTGACTATCTATGAGCAGTATTGTCTGAATGCAAAGAGAGCAGGATAGCTTGAGAGCTGATTCTTTTTGTAACTTGAACAAGATTTCCACTTGTATGATAATACAGAGATTGGGGTTTTAGGCTAAGGCTTTCCCTGGGTTATTTTTTCTATGTTATGTGTAATTGATTTCTCATTCTCAGTTATATGTGTTCTCTTGATCTTGCTCAATTCGATTAAGCTTCTGTAAAGTGTTGTAGAAGTAGATATTGTATTTTGTTTTAGTATATTGCATAATTTGTTGATCTACCGTGGGAATTTCTATAGTTTCTTCCAGCCTCTCTTCCCTCCAACCCTCTGCCACCTCACATTATCCCTCATAGACGCTGTAGGGAGTGACTCCACCCCTCCTTACTCCCATTATCCCAACCTCATCTCCTGTTCCCCCCTCTGGCTGCTACTTGAACATCCCCCACCCCCAAACGCCTTCCCTGTTGGCCCTGACCCAACACCCCCAAACCCTAACCCTAACCCTGCTAACCCTAATTTTGACAAAGCTCAAGGGTGTGCAGAGGCCGTAGAGCCAAGACCTGGAAAGAGGTTGAGGTGTGTAAAACCAAAGGCACAAGAGTTTTTCATTGGCTGGGAGGAGGACTTACAGTGGCAAGATACCATGGACATGGCGACGACAGTCCTGGCGGGTAGAGTTAGGGGATGGAATTACTCTACGGCAAGGCTAAAGCAATGGGTCACAGAAATCTCAGGCCAACATCTGGTTGATCTGCCTTTCATATAGACCTTTGTCTGTGGCTGGCTTTCTCTATGATTTGCGTGAGAAGAACATACAAATTGGGTTTTCTCCTCCTTCTGGCATATTGAGGAGGCCCCGGTAATGCTAAGAAGGTGGATTCTGCTATTTGACCTAGATAGAGAACAGCTTGGGGCTAGGCCAATTTAGGTTTGTCTCTCTGGACTTCCACTACATTTCTAGACTGAGGACATCTTCAGGAGGATTGGGAACTCTCTGGGCACCTTCTTAGATTATGATATATCATACCTCTCCACTAGGGTTATGGCCTATGTGTGGATTCTGGTACACTTAGACATCAGAGGAGGGTTGCAGGAGCAAGTCACCTTGCGTTGGAGGAATTACAATCATACCCAAATCCTTGACTACGAGGGGGTCCCCTTCTAGTGCAAATGATGCCATAGAGTTGGTCATCTCTACAAATATTGCCCTCTTCTAGTGAAATCGAAGATTAGGAACAAAGGGAAGTCATCTCCCTCATTGAGAGCTCAGACATAGGCGGATCACTCAAAAAAGGAAAAGAAAACAGACACTGATGCCGCTGGATCCAGGCCGGTCTTGACAACACTAAAGAAGCACGGGAAAACACCTCTCTGGCCTCCTTCACCTCCATTGACCAGGTTGAAGGTGGATGCTGGAGTCGCACTATCTTCGGGTATGTCAAATCTTGACCCTTACTCTGCATCAATTACTAATTCTTCTGCATATAATGATATAGCTATGGGACCACAGCAAAGCCCTATTACCTCACAATCTCACCTCAATCACCTTTAATGTCCCCTAAATCCCCCTCCGCCTACTATATCTTGTACCCCCCCTCATTTCTAGAGGAGGGGCCATCTGATTTGAAACCTATAACTGATCCCATCCCCCACCAATACCACCTTCGCTCTCTTTCTCTATCCCAGGCTCCAGATGCTATAGAAATTGGTCTAGTCCCTTCCCCCACCTCTCCAAAGCTCCCTCGAGGTAGACCATCCTCCCTGTCAAAGGCTAAACAATAGGCAGGGATGGAGGTTGCCACGGGAAAACAACTTACTCTTGACAGGGTCCTTAGAGCACTAAATCCCCTAGAGTCGTCTCTTCCATGAAGGTCCTCTCCTTCAATTGCAGAGAGATTGCTAGTCCTGAAAAAAACTAGCATTGCAAAGGCTTCTCCAGAATGATCCGACCGATATTGTCTTCCTACAAGAAACCCTAGGTGTTGCTGATGCCATTTTCGCTCTCCTGGAATTCATGCTTCCAAGATGGCATTTTCAAGCCATAGATGTAAATGGCCACTCTGGTGGCATTTCCCTAGGGTATAATCATCGCTCGATAAAGCTGATAAGCACTTGGGGTGGCATTGGATTCATAGGGGCAGATACCTTCTCTACTGAAATAGGAACTGAAATCAGACTGTTGAATGTATACGGGCCTTGCCACCACCCAGAGTATTTCTGGGAGCATCTCCCTGACATCCAACATCTTGCAACGAAAAAATATCATTCTGGGTGGAGATCTTAACTTCTCTCTTGGATTTTCTAAGTCCTGGGGGCACCATGCCCAAGTCGATCCTCTATCGACCTTCTTTGAGCAACACCTAGAAATCCACAGTCTCATTGACATCCCATTTGTAAATTTAGTCCTGAATCAGAGGAATAGAAGATGTGGGGAAGATAGTCTTGCTAGGAGGCTTGATCGCTTCCTCATCAAGGAGAAATTCCTGGAGCGAATATATACTTACTGCCAGTGGGTTGGCTTGGGTGGATTATCAAACCACTGTCGATTTACCTTGATATTCGAGGAGATATAAGTAATCCATGAGCCCCCTTCAAATTCAAATCCTCCTGGTTGAAGGATAATTCCTATATCCGCCTTGTCTTAGATTATTGGAAGGCTCACCCACCTACTATTGGAAGGAACATCACTGATGGGTTCATCAATAACCTAAAGGAACTGAAGAAGCTATCAAAGATTTGGGCTCATATTAAAAGGATACAAGAAGAACAAAATTTAAGAGACATTGAATTAGAAATTGCTGATATGGAGGATGAAAGTGGGGTCTCTTCCCATCAAATGACCATAGGGATAATCTCACGGGCTTAGTAACCAAGAGGGGGAACATCCTTAAAGAAAGGGAGGAAACTTGGAGATTGAGAAGCAAATAAATATGGCTAAAGGAGGGAGATGACAACTCAAAATTCTTCCATAAATTTTCAAATGGAAGAAAGGCAATCAATACTATCTGGAAATTGACAAATGAGCAGGGAATAGGGGTAGACAACTTCCCTCACTTGGCCACTCTCACCACCTCACATTTCAAATAGGTCTACCAGGCTCCTCCCAATGCCACCCTAGCAGAGGTCATAAGGGTAGCACAGCTTTTTCCTCTGTTTGTCGATTAGGAGGATGCTATGGATTTGAATAGAGAAGTCACTCTTGGGGAACTGGAGGCCACTATGAAATGGTTTAAGAGAGATAAGAGCCTCGGTATAGACGAATGGTCGGTGGATTTTTATTTGGATTTTTTTGATATCCTAGGACAAGACTTACTCAAGTTCATCGAGGAATGCAGGATATTTGGGAGAATTCATGTGGCCATCAACTCCACTTTCATTGCTCTCATCCCCAAATCAGACAATCTGTTAATTTACAATGATTTCAGGCCCATTTGCTTGTGTAATTGCATATACAAAATCATCTCCAAATTCATTGCAAACCTCCTCCACCCCATTATTTCCACCCACATCTCCTCGGAACAATTTGCCTTCCTGCAAGATCGTCAGATACATGAAGCTATAGGAACGGCCTAGGAAGTATTGCACTCAATACAGACAAAGAAGATCAAAGGTATGATTCTCAAAGCTGATTTATCTAAGGCTTTTGACTGGGCAAGTTGGCTATATATCAAAATGCTCCTAACTCATTTAGGATTTCCTGTGCAAGTTATAAAATGGATAATGTGTTGCATCACTAATATATCGTTTAGTATCCTGATAAATGTTGTTGCTTCTCCTTTCTTCCACTCTGAAAGAGGACTCAGGCAAGGATGTCCCTTATCACCCCTACTCTTCCTACTGATTATGGAAGGGCTCAGCAGACTCCTTAAGGATATGCACCTCAGAGGTAGGCTCTCGGGCATCAGGATCACAGATAGGTGCACGATAACACACTTCCTCTTTGTGGATGACGTGTTAATCTTCCTTAATGGGGGAATAGGATATATGACTACTATACAACACTCTATCAACCTATTCAAAAATTCAACTGGCATGGCTATTAATAACTCAAAATCCACCATTACTGTATCTGACTACTCCCCACATGAGATCTAGTTTGCACTTCAAAGGTTCCCTTTCACCCTGTTGCAGTTGGAAGAAGGCCTCCAGTACCTAGGATACAGGTTGAAGCTACTCGGTTACAAAATAGTTGATTGGACATGGCTGATCTCTAAGCTTGAAAAGAGACTTAATATATGGTATCATAAGTATCTCACTAGAGCCGGAAGGCTAGTTCTTATCAAAGTTGTTCTTGAGGCCACCCGGTATACTGGATGTCACTAGCTTGGATCCTAAGGGGCATCCTTTCAAGAATACAAAATCTTTGCTACAGATTCCTATGGAAAGGAAAACAAACAGGGAGGATCTTTGCATGGGAAAAATTGGATTTGTTATCCATTCCTAAGAAATGGGGAGGCTGGGGCATTAAAAAACTGGAAGATTTCTCCACAACACTAGCGTCCAAGCTAGGATGGAAATTAATCACCTCTAGTAGTCTCTGGACCAAAGTAGCCTCCTCAAAATACATTGATCCATTAAGGTCGATGGATTAGCTGAGACAGACAAGATGGAACAAATTAGGGATCTCAAACATATGGAAAGCGGTATTGAAATCATTGTCACTCTTCTGTGACGAACTTACATGGATAATATATGATGGGTAATCTGTTCGTATTGGCCTTGACCTTTGGATAGGATGTGGGAATGCATACTTATTACCAGAAGGACTAATCCAACACCTCAAATAGATTTGCATCACCCACATCTGTCACATTGTTGACCAGGAGAGATCTACTTTTCTTCACCAAGATTGGAAATCTACCCACATCTTGCACTTACCTCATCAAAGGCACCATCCTTGGAGGGCATACACATCGACTCTTACTGAGTCTCACATCCGAATATTGGAAGGGGTGGATGATATTATATGGGAAATAGCAAAAAATCGTCGTTACTTTCCCAAAGAGGGATATCTACACCTTTCCAATAGACATAGACCACAACATATTGATATATGGTGGAAACGTATGTCGAAGCTCAAAGCCTCCCCTAGAACAAGACTACTGATGTGGTCAATCCTGAAAAACAAAGCCCCGACTAGAGACAACCTGATCAAAAGGGGTCAACATAGGCCCTTTTGATGTTGCCTATGTAAAGACAGCTCAGAAATAGTGGATTGCCTATTCCTCTTTTGCCCCATCACCACTGACCTCTAGAATTCTACGCTCTCACACACCCTTACAACCAACACATGGAGACGGAAAGCTATCAGGGAGGTTTGGGAAAATTTGTGGACAAAAACATCCTCGCAGAAAGCAAGGAACCTCCCCCTCCTCATTAGTTGGGAAATTTGGATTGTCAAGAACCGCATCATCTTTCTAGACACCGCCCCCCATTGGTCGTCCATCACCACTCGAATCCTTGCTGACTATAGTAATATTCCTAATGATGATGATAGCACACCACCTAGACATATCATCCCTAAAACCATTGATCAATCCCAACCTTGGGCTTATTTTGACAGATCAGCATAAGAGGCAGGATGTGGGGGGGTGCCTTACTACACTTAACTAACTCCCATTACTATCACATACAAATGGGACTTGGAGGAGGCACAAACAACTATGTAGAACTCATCATAGCCAAACATCTCATTCAATTTTCTATTGAAAAAAATTGCAGGAATCTACAAGTATTTGGTGACTCAAAAATTGTTTGCAACTAGATAAACAAAACAACATGTCATGCTTATATTCTGCAACACATTTTGGATGAGGTTCATAGATATATATCATATTTTGACATTTTTTCTTGTCATCATATATTCAAGGAACAAAACTCACTCGCTGACCAACTTTCCAAAGAGGCAGCGAACCGGCCACGTGACATCTGGATGATTCAGGAACAAAGAGAAGGGAATCACTACCAGTATTACCACCACCCCTATATGGACCATGCTACAAGGCTTTCCAGGAGCCTGATATCATTTGATATGCGACCTTTTTTCTGTTTATATTTATTCTGCTTATACATTTACAGTTTCATGTTACAGGAAATACTCTCTGCGTAGAGTAATTTAAATTTTGAGAACTAAACAGTAAATATCTAAGGAAATGTCTCCCTGCGTGGAGAACATATATATATCTGCTTTTATTTTTTGACAAACTTACAGTCTATAAAAACTGTATATGCACACAACGTCTACAACATGTAATTTTCCTTAATATTAATTAAAATTACGATTTTTCCAAGGGGAAATAAAGAATATAGTAGGACTATTCTTGTTGTATTTGCAATGTATGTTATTTAACTTACTCTTATTCTTTTGAAATATCTCATTTTCATTTGTATGAATCTTGTTGAATGCATGTTGTTGTATTATTTCATCACTTTAACTTGTGGACTACTCCACATCTTAGCTTGTGATTTCGTTACATTCGTGTGTTCCTTTCAAGTTGCATACTATTACAAGCTTCCAAGGGGCACACTTCCTTTTCCCTTCATATGTTGGAACCTTCATGCATCGCACTTGGTTGTCCGCAGGGTCACAAACTTTCTTTCACCCAAATTTACCGTACTCCACTCTGCACGTTTTCGTGGTCAAGGCATAACATTACCACCCACTACTAGGACTCCTACTCCAAAAAGTGCGAGTTCTAGTTGGGACTTCATATCAGGATGATCCCCTGAATGTTGGCGAGTCCAACATTGTCAACATTTCTGGCACTAGAAGGAGGGCCAAGTTGAGCCCTTGAATTCTGTTTTGAATTTTTGCACTCATTTAATGACTTCTTCCACAATCATAGCCTTAGCATGCATTTCCATAAACGTAAGTCTGCAAGATTTGGGGAGTATCATAGATGACTTGTATAGTCTAAATTTTGATGGTGAGGGTGAAACAACCTTATCTGAGCATACTAATCGTTTTCTTGAATTATGCACAACACATGACATCCTTTGTGAAGATGTTGGTTGTAGTTTGTTCATTCTCACGTTCGAAGGGCGCATAAGGGAATGGTGTCGCACATTTTCTGATGCCTCCATACACACTTTCGAACATCTTGTCAACGAACTGTTTCACACTTTTGATATGTATGATCATAAACGTTTATGCAATAAAATTATACAATTGTGAAAATCACCTAATGAATCACTGCATCGTTTTCACAATCGTTTCATACATTTTTGTTTTGAATTTCCTAAAGATGAAGTTGGCTCTCCTCTCTTGTCAGGGAGATTTAAATATCTTGTTCACATTTCAAAAAATCCACACGAGCTCGAATCCTTCAAATCGCTCCCAACATACCTCATTGTTAGATATTCTCAATTTTGATGGACAAGGTTGTTGTCCCAAGTGACCCTTCATCCCCTTATCATCAAAAAACTCTATTTTTGTGAGTTGAGGTGGGAGAAGTTGAGAAATCATCCATTTCTCTACCAGCATCTTTTCCCACCTCACATACTCAGAATTACAACATAGTTTTAGACTGTGACTTGGATGGTTGTGATGAAGTGTTATCTCCCCATCCTCCATCCTTTGGTCCCTCTGATCCTTCGATTTGTGATGTGTTGTGCTCACCTATTTCGAATCTCTATTTTAGTGTTCACGAAGATCAAAATATGGATGGAGTTAGTGTTGAATAACCAACCTGCAATATCATTTTCAATGAGTATGTATGGGATTCTGAACAAGAATCTGCGGCGAATGATGACCTCCTTTTGTCCACACCTCTTCTGCATTAACCTGACATTTCCATGATTTTTTCATTCTTGTTGAATCTTGTGAAAACATAGTTATGTTGATGTTACTACTTTCAATCATTCTTAGAACACGTGGAATGCCAATTTTTCATCTGAAGGTGAAGAGGACAAATTTGTTTTCCCTGATCCTCCAAATCTCTCATCTTGTCTTTCTAGAAACATTGAGGGGAGAATTTCTCATTCTCCATCATCCCCTCTTTACAATTCATCATCCCATGAGGATTCATTTGTTTGTAATCTTGAGCTTTCTAATCGTGGATGTTGTGATATTTTCATTAATTCATTTGATCTTGATTCATATTTTTCCACTATCGATCTTTCTAAGCCACCAATCTTTGATGATCCATCTTCTGGTGAATTGGAACTTCTCCAAGTTGTCAAGGAACTTCATCCTAAGATGATGGTTATGTCAAGTTCTCTTATTCTTGAGGTAAGTTCCACTTCCGATCAAAAATGTGTTGAATCTTTCCAAGCTCCTCATAACTCTCTTGTACACATTGAAAATCAGTCTATTTTACAATTTTTGCATCCTCCATCTCTATCACACGATCCTATCATTCAATCATTGGAGGAGTCATATGTGGAAAGCACGGTTGCCAAGAAATTATTTTATTCTTTATTCATGTTCGCTTGTCTTCCCAAATCAAAATTTTGTGCCTACATGTATTTGACTCATAGTGTGTTTAAACACAATGGTACATCCACAAAGTGTCTTTCATGCACTTTTCATTTTTACTTTTCTATGTGTTCATTCAAAATCCGAATGTGTTTGGTTCATATTGTCTCATATTTTTTTTTTTTATGCTTGTATATCTTTTGTGACATGTATTCCCTTACCTACATAGGCCTGCCAATGCGTTGTTGGCTGCATTGAAAGTATCACTTCATGTAAGTTTGACCTATGCGATGTTTAGGTTAGGAGTAGGATTAGTTGTTTGATTTTCTTGTTTGGTTCTTTGAATTTATTTATTTCACTTTCAGCTCCACTTCTTTCCTTTTGTTTGTTTTCTCTTCATTCATAGGATAGCTTCTGCATGAGACCATGTTTGGTTTCTCAAACATGCAAAGTGAAGTCCAAAAGGAAGTTGCACTGCTATTAGTGCTTGGTTATCTATCTACTCCCTCTCTTTATCGAATCTGGCATTTCTTTTAGTCGATGAGACTCTGATGGAAAATATGTTCCTTTCAAAGAGAGTCATAGTGAAATCATGATGTTTGCACATTTAACTAGTACCTCCTACTCTAATCGATCTTTTATTTTTGGTTAATCCTTTTCAAATGTGTTGAGTGGAGTAAGGAGGGGAGGAAAACCTTAACAACTATGTCAGAGGTGTATATAAATATCCTTCTCTAAAGGGACAACCTCTTCTACTCTCAATAAGTTGGGATCCCTCTTTCGCCCCATGAAATAAACAAGTGTTTATGCATAGTTATTTCAACGAATAAAATGAAATAAAGTGCAAAAGAAGATAAAGGCTTCCTGTGCAGAGAGGTGAAGCAAGAAACTCCGTCGAGATTCTATCTAGGCTCGCTGGCAGCGGAGCAATGTTTTTGTTCCTGAAGTAACTCCGAAAGGGTACTATCCAGGCCTGCTCACAGTGCAGCAACGCCAAAGATGAAAACTAGGACTCTGACAATATATTTTACTTGTACATTTATATACGCCTCATCCCCAATCAAAACAACTTAGTCTGACTTAGATTGGTATATGTGTTGTCAATGAAGAGAATGGTAGGGATTATATCTCTAACTCAAGCTAAGTGAATAAGCTATGATAATCAATGAACTGAAAAATACTTCCGAAAGAGTTAGACATGTTTTACATGAGACAAAATCCATACAGAGAGTTGGAGCTCTACCAGTGTATCCTCAATGTTGTAGTAGCTACAACCACCCTCCAAAAATTTTCCCATGCTTCAATTTTGGAGCCTTCCTTCCTATATACAAGAGCTAATATTGCACTGATCCAAGTATTCATGCTTCTAATGAGACTTATATTTTCATTCATGCTTCTGCTTACTTGTTTTCACACTTAGTTGATCTTTCTAACTCACAAGTTCATCTCCCGACTTGATCTCACAACAGTTTTGGGATTGCCTCTAGAAACTATGCAATCCTTGAGGGAAAGCAACCGTGATGATGAGAATTACATATTTTTTACTAGAAATGATCCTTGAGCTCAGAAACTGCGTGGAAGTCATCACAACACATATCCTAGAAACAGTGCAATCCCTCACTAAGCTCACAAACTACACAATGCACTAAGCAGGAAAGTTTCCGAGTTCCCTAGAAATGTGCAGTCTTTCCTAGCAGTGTTCATGGAAATTTTCCACACAAAAAAAAAATAAATAAACAAAATAAATAAATAAAAATAAATAAATAAAAATATAAATATAAATAAATAAATAAAATAAAATAAAAAAATAAATAAATAAAAATCTAATAAAAAAAAAAAAATGTATCACTAAAAAATAGGGATCTATTTTTAGTATCTCAAAGGAGACACTTTTGTTATTTTTAGAAACTTTCGCCAAATGTCACTTTTTCCTTGATTTTAGGCATGTGCATCGTAAACCTTATTTTTCTCAAATATATTTAATCAATGCCTCTATATCTCCTTTGCACATTCGATCATGGATCTATAGCATTTCCGAGGAGATCAAGGACCCTTCGTTGCGGTTGTTGTCGCTTTTCTGGGTGAGTTTCGCTTTTGTCGTCTTTTGCCACCTTTTCAGTCACTTTTTGTCATTTCTCGTTGAATGTTGTTTTACTTGTTTATCCTCATGGTTTCTAGTGTTCAACTTGTTTTAACTTGTAGAAGTGTTTTTTAAGTTTTTTTTTTGCCTCTCACAAGTGTCGCATCGACTTTCCTGTTTTTGCACCAATGGTCATCGTAGCGGAGTCTCTCCTCACATACTTGATTTTCCTTTTATTTGATTAGTTTTTGCACTTGATCTACGTGGATTTACTCATACTTAGTCATATGTGCACTCCATCTCACACTATCTCTCAAATCTTCTTATTTTCCACACTTCCCTTGGGCAAATATGCAATTTCCTTGGTCGGTTTTCACTTTACCTAGTTGGGAATTGTGCAATCCTAAGGCTCAAGCCACAAGATTGGCCTCTGGAACTACATAGTGCATAGTAGAGGATGACTCCAACTATGCATTATGTAGTTCCAGGAGCCAATATGTTACCTTGGCCACTGATACTGCGTAATGCGCAGTCTCTCTCAAACCAATGTCCGGGCTAAATTGTGCATTACACAGTTTCAAGCCACAAACTTCAACCTTGGCTACTGGGACTATGTAGTTCATAGTTCCCATAGGCAACTAGTCCCTCTTGTTAATGAAAATTGCACAATCCTCCCCATCAGATGCTTAGTTTGTTTCTTAAACATGCCTTGAAGGTAGATTTTCTAAAGACTGATGTTTGCTTTCCATGAGTATCTTTTCTGTCCCATAGGTACAACAGTTGTTGAGCACCTCTCCAGCAATCATTTTTATCATGGCCCTAAAGAGAGATTCTTCAAAAGAGACCACTGAAAGTAGTATTGGGGAAGTAGTTGAGAAAACACTAGTAGGCTTTCCAGTGTATACAGATACTCATCTATTTATAGAAAAAGGATCATCACTGACATGGCATCAAGTCAAAGGACTTTGAGGTATAATTAGAGGAACAACAGGTTTATCTAAGTATCCGATAGTCAGGAATACACAAGGTTGCATTCAGATATCTAGCCTTCTCATGTGCAGTTGTCATTAGTTGTATTGTCTCACATATTTATGAGAATAATATGACATTGAGCAGTGTTAGCAAACACAAGCTTGCCAACTTTCGAGCAAAATATTATCAACACATGTATTACTTTCCTGAGCCAGTGAAGCTCATGGACTCACTTTTCTATGCCACCCATATCTATGTGAACACAAGAGACATTGTCAAACGTTGGGTGAAAGAGCCATCGAAGTTACGAAAAACACCCACCCATGTATAAAAAACAAAGTCCCTCAAGAAGGCCTGTCAGCTCTTGGTTATCTTAGCTTGCAGGATCCATGGTCAGCAGAGCATGGAACCTTTCCTGAAAGGTGGGAATTCTTATTGGACCAACTTGTGAATGAGGGGAAGTCATTCAACTGGTCATATATGTTGGATTGAAAGTTGAGGACCCATGTAGCACAGGCCCGGAGTACTCCCAATGGTGAGAAAGCAAGGTACTACATGTCTGGATATTTACTAGATGCAATCTGTGCACAACAACAATTCCCTAGGATGAAATCGACATGTATGCCACAAGAACCTATTGTGCATATCTTTTTCAAGTTGCTTTCGAATTGCAGTCATCGAGGAGTAATGGCACAACTAACTGACCACTTCATCATCTTGCTTTACAAGCTTATCTTTGAATAAGTTCCACCTTGCATGTCACAAGGAGAAATGGAGGCGATAACAGACATCGTAGATTGGTCCGCCTCACTAGGTAGCACCTTCCTTAGAGTGTTCAGCGGAGAGAATCCTCCGCATGTTTTACACAGGGATGCCACTAACAAGCTTTTCATGCAAGAAGTATCATACCATCTCACCACAGGGTTGTTAGCAGCTTTGCACAGGAAGAAGAAAGTACCATGGCCCACTCTTCCTTTGCAAATTGGATTATACAAGATAAGGAAATTGAAAGGCATGGATGTCGACGGAAAGGAAATAATTAGGTTTTCATTCAGTACTCGAGACTTTAATCCGTAAGATCCCCATGGTATTTGTAAAGACTATTGTGTGAGTTTATTTTTTATGGATCAACGGGGAATTCCATTGGCCAGAGGAGGACCCATGGAGGAATAGATACAATGCCTCTAGACTTTGTGAGATGGTCATTCTAGCATGGACTTCACAGGATGCTCCACAAGCTGAAGCAACTCCGAAATAAATAGTAGCAGAAGGAAACAATCCCATGTAGGATAAGGGAAAGAGGAATATTATTGACACTCGAGAGGGAGAACAAAGTTGCAAGATGAAAGAAGATCCTACGCTCATGAAATCATATTTATAAATATAAGAAAATAGCAAGTAGAGGATATAGAGAGCAAAGTATAGGCAGAGAGAGAAGAAGATTTCGTAGGAAGCAGAACTGAATTTGCAAGAGATAGAGTAAAAATTGAAGGAAGAATAGGAGTTTAGAAGGAGGGAACAAGAAGAGAAGTGGAAATAGGAGGAAGCAGAAAGGCAAGGCTCATTGACAAAAGAAACAACATAGATATAGGTTGAAGATCAGGAAAAAAACCAACCAACAACTGAAGAGGAAGGTGAATAGATGCGGGATCAAGAGCTTGCTCAATAGATTGAGCACTTGATTGAAGTAACAAATGTGGAGATGGAACAGAAGTCGTTGAATTAATTTTTTGATATGATGTTGAGCACACCACATGTCATTATTCATTCTCCAACACCTCCAGTAGTAGAGCCAATCCTGAGTGAAGAAGGGAACATTGTTCCCCTTGATGATGATCCCGAAATGGATGTGTACAATCTATCATTTGATGAGTTCCAGAAGAGGATTGTACAAGCACGGAGAAAGAATTTTCGGGATAATCGCGCATCACTTGCATTCGTTAGAGAAAGGGTGATAGTGGCAGACACCAGTAAGCATCCAGATGCCATTGCTAAAACCAACTTGGCCTTTGCAAGAGTAACTAGATCAAACATTCCGTATTTGATGGCCAAGAATGAGCAACTAGCATAAAACTTGCAAGTTGCCAAGAAAGAGGCAGGACAACTCTGCACAGCAGCAAAGAGTGCAGTTTTTGTATAGGTTTACTAGGAGGAGATGAGAGTAGTGATACTTTTTGAAGTATCAACACTTGGAGAAACCATGTGGAAGCTCTATGAGGGGTTTTTTACTGTACATAAAGAAGTTTTCCATTTGCATAGTCCACAACAGAAAACCAAAGAGTTTGTTAAAACTCCCAAGAACATACAAGATGCCATTACTTATGTTCAAGAGTGGACAATGCGATACAAAGGGGCGTTGCTTGAATTAGTGAAGAAAATGAAGCCACGGTCAAAGATGGAGAAAGCGAAAGTTTGGATGTTGATTCAGAACAATAAGCAGCTTGCCTCATTTATTGGTAGCATTCAGGCCTCATATGTATGGTTGTTTAGTATTTTGGATGTCTTGGTGAAAGCACACTAGATCCCATCAGTCAGTTCACTCACCAAAGCCAAACCCATGAACCAATTCTAGTAGGAGATCGATGAGTACTTGGAGCAACTGAGACAGATTGCCACCAAGGAGGAATTAGAACTAAACAAATAGAACATGCAGAATTACACCAGTGGTCCTATCCAAATCATAATAATGTTTCTCATGCTTCATAACGAACTTGAAAGTGGTTCCAAGACATTTTACCCAAATGCCATGGAGGCTAGAGTCCGCTTCCATCCAGACACCATCACATAGTTTGGGGACATCATCACACAGTACTGATCCAGGTGCCAATATGTGACCGAGAAGCAGCAAGTGGAGGTTGTTGAGCTAGAGTTCTCCCAAACTCAAGCAACATAGTGTTGTGTCTTGTTAGGTTGTCACGTTGTCTCTATCCTATTTTGTCTTATATGGGTACAAGTGTAAAATGTAATATTATTTGTAATTATGTTGTAAGTGAAATTCCAATTGTCAATTTGGAATATGAAGAGCCATGATGTAATGTAACGAATCATTTTGTAAAGAAGTTGAAGAGTCATTAAGGTAGTCCAAAGGTCACAAAGGGGAGTTGAAGAGTCACCCCCTCTTGTTATAAATAGAACCTCATAACTCATGTAACAGGCTTTTGGGAGCCAAAATTGTAGAAATTTTGAATAATATGACTCTTATTCATAGAGATTATCCTGATTATACACTATTTGCGGAATCATGCATAATACATAACCTCCTCTACGTTAATCATCAATTTTGCAGTATTAAGAAACAATCGCATGCGCACATTGAAGCATCAATCACACATATCAACACAGTATGTACCCGGGGAAAGCATAAATCTGAAAACCCCACAACTATTTGTATATTATATTGATTGAGAACATGTAACAATACATAGTACAATACTCCTCACAAGTACTCAGTATTATCTCCACCTGCTACACACAAACTAGCTCAGATCTGAATCAATTACTGGCTCAAATATCCTCCGCTGCTTGCCTGCCTCCACTGCGTAATCCTGCATGAGAATACTGATGAATGAATGATCCAAATTCGTATTTCCCTTGGATATACCATTCAATCCTCATTGTTAATACTCAATCCATTGATTGTGCAAATCTCATGCACAACTATAGTCACAACTGACAGCTGTCTTGCCCTTTCACTTATCTCTACCACTTGTCTCCACTTAATTGTCCATGCACTGAGTTAACTGATGTATTCTTTAGTTGTTTTATGAGTTAATAATTAGTGAATTAATTAATAACTAATTCACACCACTTATCACTTTGTCTATTTGTCAGTTAGACTAAATACAACTAGCTCAACTAAGTCAAACTGAACACAACTCCATCAACTCCTGATCCAACTCCACATAACTCAATCACTGAAGGCCTAACTGAAGTCCTCCATGCAATAACTCAATTTAACCCATAGGAACCACATATTTCCTTATGGAAGTTGCATGTGCCATATCTGTAGCTCGAACTAAAGTGCTCCAAGAGAATAAGATAATGTTTATAGTCCAAATATTATTAAGGGCTAATAATATTCGATTGTTCTATTTTTAGCCTGGCAGTCTAAAAATAGAAGTCCATATATTTTTACCAACTTGACCAATCATCCACAAATAGCATCCTGCAACTCATAGACCATGATCCATATGTCTAAAAATAGACTTTGCACCAAAAATAACCTGCGGGCCCACTTAGTGAAGGCGACTTCTTTCCACTAAGCTTCATAATCTTGTTGCAATCTCAACACTCCCTCTCAATAAGATATGGATTATCAGCAACCCCTATCCTGTCTCAGTGGTACTCGAATTTTCTCCTAGTGAGCGCCTTCGTTAAGATATCAGCATCCTGATCCTCTGTGGGAATATATGAAAGTAACATGATTCTCCGCTGCACACAATCTCGGATATGATAGTACCTGATGTCATCCATGAAGCCACATAGCTTCACCTCATCCTCCTATCTGTACCAAGATCCATATCCCGATGTGCCTCTGTTGAGCCTTCACACATGCGACTCCACCAACTGTCGATAAACAGTGGCATCCACTACCTTCGCTGAAGTAGCATCCTCCTTCCTCCAACCTCCAAAAAGGAACGCAGTCTTCACATCCATCTGATGAATGTGCCAACACATCTGCATCACTTTGTATATCCATCTCGAACCCACCACTGATTTCCCTTCCGGTCTTGGGACAATCTCCCATGCACTATTTCTGACAATCAAATCATACTCTTCCACCATGGCGTCTACCCATATGGGTTCCTCCACAGCTTCCTAGAAAGAGGATGGCTCCGTCACAACACATTTGCTCACAAGAGCCATGTATCCAGTGTACTGATCTCGTGACTGTCTCTCCTACAACCTTCTCTGCATCTTGAGCCAGTCGCTCAGCTTCTGTAGTGCGCTTTCGCCCTCTGATGGTTGGCGCTGCATGAGTGGTCTCTTCCACTCCATGAACTT
>APFE030152381.1:29655-112179 GCA_000404065.3 Pinus taeda
ATGCAAGTGTGGCTCCCTCTCAAGTGAACACTTCATGGCTTTCTCCTCCTGAAATTTTATATCCCGTCGCACAACAGTCTTGCGACTGTCTGGAAAATACACACAATAGTTGTGGGGCGTATCAGTATACCCCAAAAATATTCCAACCTTTGTGGTCGGCTCCAGCTTCTTCCTGGCATCCTTCGTCACATGCATGTAAACATTAGAACCAAAAATCCTCAAATGGGAAATATCAGGCCTCTTACCAGAATAAGCCTCCTCGAGTGTACTCATTCCAAGTTTCCTATGAGGACAACGGTTCTGTACATATAATGCATTATTGCATGCCTCTGCCCACAAGTGAAGGGGTAGGCCCTGATCATGCAACATCGCCCATGTAGCACCCACGATCGTTCTGTTCTTCCGCTCAGCAACCCCGTTCTGTTGTGGGTTATGGGGAGCTATGAGCTCTCTTCGAATCCCTTCTGCACTGCAGAAATCCTTGAACTCACCAGAGATGAATTCACCACCATTGTCGCTCCTAAGAGCCTTCACCTTCTTCCCTGATTCCTTCTCAACCAATGCTTTGAACTCACAGAACTTTGAGTATGTCTCGCTCTTCTTTTGCATGAAGAAGATCCAGCACTTTCTAGAGAAATCATCAACAAAAATCACATAATACCTGTGCTTTGTTGTTGAAGCTACTGAGAAAGGTCCACACACGTCTGTGTGAATTCTCTCAAGGATCGTCATGGCGTGACTATCCTTCTCGTGAAAGGTGGCTTTCACAAACTTTCCCAAAATACACCCCTTGCACTGATCTGACTGCGCAAGAGTGCCTTTAGGAAGCCCAGTAGAAATCTGTTGTAGTATCTTCAAGGATCCATGGTGAAGGTGACCCAATCTCCTATGCCACAACTCGCCATCATCCCAGCTCACCACCCCTTCTGCCTTGCATGCCATTGCTGCACAGCCATCTACATGCAACTGATAAAGGTTCCTGACTCAAACCCCTATCTTCCGGGTTTCTCCAGTTGTCTTACTGCGCAGGAAGGCCTTTCCAACATTGAAAACAACATCATATCCCTTGTCTTCTAACATCACCACAGAGATAAGATTCTTCTTCAATCCTGGAACATGCATCACTTCCTTCAATACGAAGGGTTTACCAGACTCCCGCTCAAAGGAAATGGTACCGATATTGGTCGCACTATATCTACCATCATCGCCCATCTCGATGTGCACTCCAAGATCTTTATCATCCAGATCAGAAAACAAATCTCGATCTCCTGTCATGTGAAAAGACACACCACTATCCAAGAACCATACCTATCCCATCACACTTGATACCAAGCATGTGATCAGTGAAAAATCCAGCTCAAACTGCGAGGCTAAGGCCTCTCCCACTGCAGATCCAGCAGCTTGCTTATTTTTCTTCTTTTGTGGACAATTTGTGGCATAGTGTCCATGCTGGTGACAGTGAAAGCACTTCACCTTGGACATGTCCTACTTCTTGCCTTTTGCACCGGAATGAGAAGCTTTCTTGTTCTTCCCCTTCTTTGCTTTGGCAGCCAAAGCGCAATTTTTTCATCAGATACCTTTGATGAAGATCCGTCCCTGGTATTCCGCCTGATCTCCTCTTGCACAAGATCCGACCAAAGTCTCTCCCATCCTGGCAATTTCTCCCGACCATTGACAGAGTCCTAATAGGAATGCCAACTCTTCAGAAGACCAAGTAGAGCCAAGCTCACCAAGTCCTATCATCGACATTCACCCCCACACTTCCCAGCTCATCCCGACATTGGGTGAACTTCGTGAGATACTTGGGCATACTTCCGCCTTTCTCACACTTTATGTTTCTGAGTTTATCCTTGAGCACCATTCCACTAGCTCAAAACTCAACCGCTTCTAATCTAAAATTCGTGAGAACAAAGTATTTCTTGTACAGATATCGATTGTATGGGCATTCACCGGATATCTCACCCTCCAAAAGAAGGATGAATCCAGAGGCTACCTAGCCCAATTACAGACTCTGCCTGAAGAGATAAAATGTAAACACTTTCTGAATAATAGATCTGATGATCAATCCTCGCTTTGATATCCTGTAGAAATCTCTTCTACAAATAGACCTGCTCTGATACCATGTAGAAATTTTATGAATAATATGACACTTATTCAACCAAGATTATCCTGATTATACACTATTGCGGAATGCATGCATAATACATAATCTCATCTACGTTGATCATTAATTTAGCAATATTCAGAAACATACACATGCGCACATTGAAGCATCAATCACACATATCAACACAGTATGTACCCGGGGAAAGCATAAAGCTGAAAACCCCACAACTATTTGTATATTATATTGATTTAGATCATGTAACAATGCATAGTACAATACTCCTCACAAGTACTCAGTACTATCTCCACCTGTTACACACAAACTAGCTCAGATCTAAATCAATCACTGGCTCAAATCTCCTCTGCTGCTTGCCTACCTCCACTGCGCAATCCTGCATGAGAATATTGATGAATGAATGATCCAAATTCGTATTTCCCTTGGATATACCATGCAATCCTCATGCACAACTATAGTCACAATTGACCGTTGTCTTGCCCTTTCACTTATCTCTACCACTTGTCTCCACTGAACTCTCCATGCACTGAGTTAACTGATGTATTCTTTAGTTGCTTTAATATTTAATAATTAGTGAATTAATTAATAAATAATTCACACCACTCATCACTTAGTCTATTTGTCATTTAGACTAAATACAACTAGTTCAACTAAGCCAAACTGAACACAACTCCATCAACTCCTGATCCAACTCCACAGAACTCAATCATTGAAGTCCTAACTAAAGTCCTCCATGCAATAGCTCAAGTTAACCCATAGGAACCACGTATTTCCTTATGGCAAATGCATGTGCCACATCTGTAGCTCGAATTGAAGTGCTCCAAGAGAATAAGATAATGTTTATAGTCCAAATATATTAAGGGCTAATAATATTCGACTGTTCTATTTTTAGCCTGGTAGTCTAAAAATAGACTCCACCCATATGTCTAAAAATAGAAGTCCATCTTTTTTTACCAACTTGACCAATCATCCACAAATAGCATCCTGCAACTCATAGACCATGATCCATATGTCTAAAAATAGACATAGTCTAAAAATAGACTTTGTGCCAAAAATAGCCTGCGGGCCCACTTAGTGAAGGCGACTTCTTTCCACTAAGCTCCATCATCTTGTTGCAATCTCAACAATGCCTTGATACTTCTTATTGATATATGATATGATCAGATCTAACAGTGAACAGGTGGAACAGGTTCAAGGGAAGAACATGATATGCTTCTAATAAAGAATTGTTGGCATTATGGTTATAAGTCTTTGGTACCTAAACAATGATGATACTGCTTATATGGCTTGCTATGTTACGGTTATGAGTTTCCCATGATAAAATCTCATATGATATTTTGGATTGCATAAGTTGCTATTCAAATCAGATTAATGGATGGTGGTACATGACTTTTGATGATGCATATAGTACATATACATTGCTTACATGTTGATATTTATAAGGACAAGGAGAAGCACAAAGCTTGAGTACACAACTTCATTATTTGATGATGAGCCATTCATTTCTTTTATGTTGCTGACATCATGTCTTCAAAGATGCATAAAATTCATATGGTGCAGATACGATGCAGGATTCCTATAGTTCTTGGCTCTCACATGGTTGAGGATTGTTGATTTTGATGATATCAAGAAATCTTGACAAATGCCCATGAGCTCATGATTTACTAGATACATATTGTTATCTCTTTGATGGATATATAGTATGTTGGATACAAGGATGATTAATTAAGTTGCATATTTATAAATATTGTTGGTTGGCCAAGAGAATGGTGTTATCCTAGGTCACATGAAGACATAGCTATTTGAAGACATGGATATTCGAAGACATGGCTTACCTAGACACATAATGATGATGAGTTCTTACCTTATGATGATAGGTTGATACTCACATATGTTGATTCTCATGGTTGATGCCTATCATATGTGGGATGTTCCTTAGTGATGACACATGGTAGATATATATTAAGGGTTCTTGTGAAAGATCATAATGTGATGACTATGGTGTTTTCACATATGATATGGTGTGAATTATTTTGTGTTACTGCTTGGAGATATGACATATGCTGAGTTCATTCATGGAAGGTTATGGTAAGGCTCTTTCTACTAAGGAAACAAAGCAATTTGATCTTGATGAGATCAAGAGGATCATATCTTTTATCACAGGTTGATGATATTCAAACTGTCATATCTTGGGAAATAATGATGGACATATACAGGTTTCTGGTCTGGATGTTGTTGACAAATGCTGATGGAGTAGATCATACATGGTGTATGATAGTTGCTGATGACTATCATGGTCTTGTTTGGATAATTGGTCTCTGTTATAAGTGGCATGTATATCATTCGATGTAAAGGTCATATAAAGACCCATGATGTAATAATTTGTCTTTGTCTGTTGTAGCCTTTTGATGAGTCCCTTTTGATCATATGTTGTAATTTGTAACCCAACTATGCATGGGAAGGATGATGTAATAATTGATATATTTCAATCATGTATATCCCCACTTGGTTGGGAGGATGAGCCAAATTCAGTATACCCCCACTTGGTTGGGAGATTGGTATATGTATGAGTCTTTGATGATAAGAAGGTCACAGTCACTTAGTTGAGTTATAGAGTCATGTTTTTTTTGGAAAAATACTTGCAGACTCTACATGTGCTCAGGGGGAGCATGGATGATATAGTGCATCTCAGCATGTGCAAATGGGGAGTTTAATCAAAGAATTCAGCATGTGCTTAGGGGAGCATGATCAATGTTTATATTCAGCTTTTCAAATATGAAATTTTTCTTTTTGCTCAGCCCTTTTCCCTTGATATCAAAGGGGGAGAATATCTTGGTCCACCCTTTGCCCTTGATGTCAAAGGGGGAGAGTGACTTGGTGTTGTTGTTTCCATCGAGTCCAAAGAGGGGTATTGTTGGCACTATGATGCATGTGTTGTACTTGATGGCAACCCACTTGTAGCATAACAACTCACTTGTATATGGTAACTAGATGAATCTACAGAAGAGATATCATATGTGACAGAATACATAACAGTTGTGACAAAATGCAGGGTAGTTCAAAGGAATCAGTTCAAAAGTAATGTACAATGGCAACTCTCTCAGATGATAGTTCACAGTGTGGCGGGTTAACAGCAAAAAATTACAGATCAGACTACAGAGAATGAAGAAAAAGAGGTATACCTAGGTTCACCTTGACCAAGTTGCGTATACACACAGGTTCATTGAACAAAAGTAGTGTATACGTACACACACACTTTCACAGAAGGAAAAGCATGTATATGTTGGAAAACTAAGTTTTTGGCCCGAGGTATTTGGTCCAAGGTATTTTGATCCATGGTATTGGTCCAAGGTATTTGGTATAAGGTATTGACCCTAGGTATTTGGTCCAAGGTATAAGTCCTAAGTGGTTTTGGTCCATGGTATTGAGAAAGGCCTAAAACTATATGAGGAGAAGATCATTAGGCCAAGGTGTGGAAATATTGAATATTTGATGAAGTGTGAGATCTAGTATGCAAGTTATTGGCGTATGGTGCTTTGCTTGATCTGAACCAAGGATGAACCTTAGTGGTTGATAAGGAATAAGATCTAATGATGGATCGAGATCTTAAGGCTTGAAATGAATTATCATTATATGGTTTGATCATGTACAGTCTAGATCTGAATACTAACGCATGTGTTGTTCCGTAAATGTTATGATCTAGGTATGACTAAAGTCTGGAATAGATGCAAAATTATGAATTAATAGTTACAGACATATAGATTTCTTGGCTTTGATAAAAGCGTATAACACACTAGTTCAACACATCTAAGTAGTGCATACATTATGTAATATGACATTTGAAGTTACAATTGGATCTGGATATTGTTGTAGAATTCTTCATTCTGCTTTGTGTTCTGGGGACTGTAGTTTGATGATAGTATACTGAATGTTCAGATTGATTGATTATGATTTGCTTCAATGACAATGGGCTTTCAGTGATTTATTTGTGGGTGATTCAGAGATTTATGATTGAGTTTCAGTGATTGGTTAATGCAGATGTATTTGATGGTCGTAGTGCAGTGGTGGTTTTTTTTTTAGCTTCAATGTTGATAATGGGTCGAGTATGAAAATTAGATGAAACGAGGCCTTCATGTGTATTGTTGTGTACCAGGAGCATCCAGTCTGAGCATTTATGGAACATGGTCCCTAGAGGAAGAAATAAGGTTGTAGCCTTCTATAGGTCGGTGCCTATGTACTAATAAACATATCGGCTAGTACAAGAGCTAGGGGGTTGTAGCTCCCTTCTAGTAGAATCTGGAGAATGAGAGAAGTTGGTAACCTTTTGTAGGCATAAGCCTACATACTTGTATGATTCTACACCAGTACAATGTTATAAACAAATTTTCTTATTATTAAAAGAAGACAGAGACGACATCAGCAGGTGGTTTTCACCCACATTGGGTTTCCACCTTAAATCTTGGTGTTCATGTGTGTTGCTTATGTGTGATGGTTGATTCTTTTATTAACTGCACATGGTTATTATTTAATGTTTAATAAAGTACTGATTCACAGATTAAAGATCAACATATGATGAATTAACTAAATCATAAGTTTGTTGTATATACGTTGGTTTCCTTAAACACAGTTGCGTGTACACACGGGTTACCTTAATTGAAGTAGCGTATATAAATTTGAGTATGAAAAGAAAAATTATTATTGACTTGACTAATACTGATTCACCCCCCTCTCAGTATTATTTCCAACACATGTGCAGTGCAATGAAATAGATGCTAGATTTTTTGGCAGAGAGCTTAGCAAGATTCATGATGAGATGTCAGTTCGACAAGCAAGTAGCAAGGAAAACAGATCGATAACTTCTGAAATAAACATGCATATAGTAAAACGTAGTTCTGATAAGGAGAAAGGAAGAACTGAAAAGTAGAGTGCACAACTACAGAAAGGCCACACAATTTACTTAGGACAAAACTATCCTGACTCTGACACCATATTAAACACACGCAGGAATAGACAACAAATTAAGATAAGCGTGAGTTGAATTTATTCATAAATATTTACATATTTATACATCTACTCGTGACCCTTGGTCTTGATATACCAAGTGGCCTCTTTGACTTTGATGACTCTTCACATTCTACACCAGCCCTTACTAGATTAGATGTCCAATAATATTATATATATATATCTATTGAATAATGGAACATCATTTCATAGAAAAACCTTTTTATAAAATAATTTAAAATAAAACACAATTTTGACAACATATTTTATAAAACATTAGTCCACACTCATTCATTTCTCTTTGGTTTTTTTCCCTTACGAACATCCTTAGTAAGACCTTGTTCTTGCCTTTTATTTCATGCAAGAGTGCGTTTTGGAGTAATTAATAAATAACTCATCCTCAATGCTAAGTTCCATAATGGCCTCAGTCGTTATCAATCTATCAACCTCTCTTTCCATACATCCATCTTTATCATTTATAACTTCAACAAATTGACAATTTAGTATTTCAATAGGGTCCCTTCCCTTACTACTATTTATAAATAATGCAATATTTTTGTGTGTGTATGCACGCCCATCTATATACATAAGATGACCTCTATTCATTTCCTTTCCACTTCCCAATTGGAGATGATACATATACATATTCAAATTTATACCATATGCTGACATGCTAGGCTTATATTATGCTAGCCTTCTCCATTAAACACTATAATATGAAAGACCATAATATGGAATTAATCTCCTAGTCCTTCGCTATTAATTATTTCTATGTTTTGATCCCACATGGACATTTTGGACAATATAGAGGCCTAGATTCACTCCATGAATATTGTAGGGTCGTATCATGTAGTTGTATCCCCAAAATTGAAACACCTCATACACTCTAGGTAGTTGTTGATCATTTTGCCAAGCACAATATAGTCAACGATCAAATATATATTTTTAAATTGATCTTAATCTCAAGGGGAAGTCATAAAACAATGGGTGGAAGAGTATATGACAATGGATCTTGAAGACACAAGAAACGATTTCATTGAACAAGAGGTTGGTCAAGACTATAGTACATGGGATGAATACTTTGAGAAAATTATTGTTTGTGGATGTTCTATATGTCGTGAAAAGAAACAATTCAAATGAGTGATTGTACAAAGACATTACATAGATGATGAGCTTCCAATGGATAATTTTCCTCCTCCAATCAATTTGAATTCAATAGGAATTGTGGTAAGGAATTTTCCAATTTGATTTAAATAATAAGTATTCTTATTTTAAAAATTGTTTTAGAGTATTTAAATAATATTTTTTTTAATGATTACTTGCGGGATAAATTTCTTGGTTTAAACTTTCCTAGAACATCGACTTATAGCCTAGATTTTGATGATCACTTATATAATGATATTTCTAACAAAAATATGTGCACATATACCAACTCGGAAGATGAGGAATTCATGAAAACAACTAACAAAACAAGAACGATTTTAAAGATGCATAATTTGCTTGAAGACAAGGGGAAGGTGGACTACATACCATATGAGAATGAATGCAATGGATATGATGCGATTTAATAGTTTTAGGTCGACGTCCATGTACATATCTTTTTATTTTACTAACTGAAGGCTCAAGCTCTGCACTCTCTCCAATATCCATCTAAACTAATCAGCCACATGCATTATTTTCTTTCAAGATTGGATAATATACTATAAATTTGAATAACATTGCGAAAAAATCTGGATATATCACAAAATTCCATTATATCAATTTTTCCTATGTTAAGTGAAAAATTGAGTACCTTATGTCTCGTGTCATCCATTATGTCCTCATTTGATATGACACGATCTATTGTCGTGGCCTCATTTTTCTCCTGTAATACACAACATAGTCAATAATGTTTAGTACACCAATTATATCATTTCAATGAATATGCTATCCAACGCAAAACTTCACTTTAGTCATATATTTGACATATTGATATCATGTTAATTTGGAGTTAAAAAAAATTAAGACCCTAGGTATATACATTGAGCTAAAATTTTGACAAGAAAAGTATCCAACCTCCCTCTCTCACATGGTCATCCTATTTTTCAAACATTTCCCTTGATCAAAGAATCACATTTAATCACCATTCCTATGCATTTTCAACAAATAAGTTTGACCTGAAAGGCCTCATGGAAAGGCCTTTGTCCAAGTCTACCAATCTACCAACTCATCATATCTACCAATGTTCAAGTCAAAACAAATATTCACTCTCGGGCCAAAACAATTACATGCTTGGTAATGAAATTTGAAATGGAACATGATTGGACAATACCTAACCTTAAGATATAACCTTGCATCATGTCTGACAAATATCCTACATAACTATGTTTTCCATTTATACACAACTTTCACATAAACCAAGTTGAAGCAAAACTTAGAATGTTGTAACAATGGAAAAGTGTTTAAAATCATAAATAAACAATCTACCGAATTTGAATCAATCAGATTGGCCAATAAATGAAGCATGGGCATGCATTTTAGTGAAGCAAGGAAATTTTGGCCTGCTTCACAAAAATGCACGTCAAATCCTCATTTCAAGGCCATATTCAATGATTCAACTTGGAGAATATTTATTTACCCATAAGTAACATTAATACAATTAAATAATTTTATTTTTTCACATATATATTTATGTTGTTTAAGAATACTCCAAATGGCATGGATTTCAAAAGGTAAAAGGCAAGGTTTTTGTGCCTCAACTAGATGCACACTAGGACCTGTAATTAATGGTAGTGATATAATGATCATTCCACCCTATGAGTCTGCAAAATTATACCTTAGTCTTGTGGTGTAACAATGCCCTAATGGGCCTCAGTCTTGTGGTTTAGCAATTCCCTAATGGGCCTCAGTATTGTGGTGTAACAATTCCCTAATGGCCTCAATATTGTGGGGTAACAATTTCGTAATGGGCCTCACCCTCATGGTGTAATAGTGCCCTAATTGGCCTCAGTTCTTGGGTATGACAACAACCTCTTTGGGCCTTCTTATATATGATATGAGAAAATATTATGATAGAGATATGAAGGAGATATGTTGAGCCCTATGACAGAGATATCATGAAATACCTATGATTGTTCCATTGTATTGTTATTAGTAATGTTCTCTATACATAATTTCTTATGATGATATGGGGTGAATGCAATGTGAAAATGTTGAAAATGATTTAAAATGCAATTATCTATAGCATAGACTTCTACCCCGAAGAAAATTAACAATGTTACTACTCTACTAGTTAGTAAATATATAACAATATAAAAGTGCTTAAAATAATAAACTAAACAATCTACTATTTGAATCAATCATATTGGCCAAGAAATGAAGCATGCGTGTGCATTTTAGTGAAGCAAGGAAATTTTGGCCTGCTTCACAAAAATGCACGCCCAGCCTTCATTTCAAGGGAAAAATTAACGATTCAACTTAGAGAGCATTTGTTTACTCATAGGTAATATTAATAAAGTTAAATATTTTTTAATTTTTCACATATATATTTCTTTTGTTCAAGAATACTCCAAATTTCATGGATTTCATAGGGTAAAAGGCAAGGTTTTTGGGCCTCAATATTTCTGTCAAGATTGGATAAGACACTATAAATTTTAATAATATCATGAAAAAATGTGGATGTATCACAAAGTTTCATTATATCAATTTTTCATAAGTTAAGTGAAAATTTGAGTACCTAATGTCCCGCGTCATCCACTCTGTCCTCATTTGATATGACACATACTATGGCCATGGCCTCATCTGGCTCCTGTAATACATAACATAGTAAATAACGTTTAGTACACCAATTATATCAATTCAATGAATATGTTATCCAACACAAAACTTCACCTTAGTCATATATTTGACATATTTATGTCGTGTTAATTTAGAGTTGATTTTTTCTTCTTATGACCCTAGGTATATATACCAAACCAAAATTTCGACAAGAAAAGTATCCAACATCCCTATCCAACATGGCCACCCTAATTTTCAAACATTTCCATTGATCATAGAATCACATTTAATCACCATTCCTATGGATTTTCAACTAATAAGTTTGATTTGAAAGGCCTCATGGAAAAAAATTGAGTTTCTCTCCTCTATGTTGTAGTATTTGTGAAATCATTAAGACTTTCCTCCTTTGGTTGAGGTTGCTTTGTCTTCTTACCTATATTGTATCTCTAGATTCCAATTTCATATCTTTTTCGAACCACTTTCCTCTCCACAATTTAGTAGTTTTACGTCGTCCACGTTGTATGTCCATGGCCTCCTCTCGTTCCTAGAATATACAACAATGACGATATTTTTTAGTACACACATCAAATCCAATTACTAATGAAAGAAATAAGTGTAGGGGAAAAATTATTGGTAAACTGTATTTTGAATAGAGTATAATTTGTCCTTACAACATAAATATTAATTGAGCATTTTCCCCATGTAACACACTTTACCACTAGTGTGTATATCATTTTTGTTTCATTACTCATTTATAACCTAGTTTATGCAATCGTTTTAGTGCTAATTAAATTACTTTATAGTGAATGTAGTAGATTATTGAGATTAGGATTATTCTACTGAATGTATTCTATTAATATTTGATTTTTTTTATAACAATATTATATTCTTGTAAAATTTCTATGTCTAATTTTTTAGGGGAAAAAATAACTAGAGGGCGCTAGACTAGGCACCATTTTTTCTGACTTTAACACCCCAATATGATCACAATATTTTACCTGAATTGATGCTAAATTTGACGATTGTAAAATCAAAATATTCAATGATGGGCGAGTCGAAATTTTAAAATTCTCGCAGGCCAAACTTTGAAATTAATTACCCTGTAACTATTGAACTAAAAAAAAAATCATACTCTTTCTTTCTCCTTTGAGAATTTTTTTTCATTGTTCATACCTGTGGAACCAAGAAAGGAAAGAATAGGCTCCCTTTCCACTGCCTAGGTCTCAATCCAAGAGCATCAAAGTCCTCCTATTCTATTATGGATGGACAATTTCATTATGCCTTCTTTTTCTTGGATTCATGGTGGTAGTTTGAATACTGTAAAACAAATTGATGGATTTTGATGATGTTCAGTGGATTTTAATGGACCTTAAGAATTTATATGGATCTTGCATGAGATTTTCATTTTTCTCCCTTATTGTTCCATAAATTTGAACTACGGAGTAAACTTAGGGATTCACACATAGCTTACACAAGATTTTTATTTTTATCCCTTTTTGGTCCAGAAATTGGAGATGCAAAGTAAGGCATTGTCGGCTCTGTGAACAAAGTGGGTATTTAGGCTTAAATTGTGCGATATTTATTCATGTATTGGTGCAAAATGGTATGATTATCATAAAGGTTTCCTTAGGAATATTTTGTGTATGCGATGCCCATATTTCTTACCTCAGCTCAAATTGTTGCCCTCCATGCAAGCTCTTTTCCCTCCTTTCACACTATTTGATGTCCTTCCTTACACATTATTTCCCTTGGCTCACCTCCATAGCCAGGATTTGCTAGCTCGACTTCAAAATGTTGAGTAGAGGGAACGAAGTAGATAGTGGAAAAAATAAGGTAATTCCTTGTGAATTTATAGAGATGTAATTGTTTAAATGATTTATTTGATTTTTAAATTTATTTTTTTTTTCAATTTTTTTTTTAATCCCAAAACTTTAAAATAAAATTTTATTTTATATATCTCGGCACATGATACTAACAATGAGGAACAAGTCTTGGCTTTGATATTGGGGTTAGAAACAGTTAAAACACTTCACGGTGTGGACTTGAAAACACTTGCTAGATACATAGAAAAACGATCAACTAAAACCACTGAAACATTGCAAGCACATCAACTAACTCAAAAGGAATCAATTTATTCCCTAACCACTCTTTGATTGAGGACAGGTTCAATAAGCAAATGAATAAGAATAACCACTAAGATTTTGGAACATGATACAAATACTTCCAATGCCCAATCCACTCATGGGACACAAATCCCTTCTTCCACGTCACATTATGACTCTTCCATTGGTAGTCGTGATACAAGGATAGAATATGATGTGGTTTTAGGTGAAATTTGTAGATCATATGTGGGGAAATTTTTGTGGATAGGTTGAAGGATTCATGCCTTCAATGGTTCAACAACCATCTCCTTTTTTCATTCTCAAAGATACCATTGCACCTACAAAAAGCAGTAATTCACAACATGCAAACTGAATTTGGTGTAGGTTGGTCCATAAAAAAGGTTAAACTACAAATGTCTTGGAAATGAAAGATATTTAAGTGCAATCAAACAAAGAAGATAAAAAACTCTTGCCTGAGAAAGGGTTCAAAAGAAGGTCACTTAATGTACGTAAAAAGTATGGATAGAACTTGTAAAAATGTATGAGAAGTTGGATGAATAGAGGAAGTACAATGAGGAGAGTATCTAATTATTTGAACTTTCTCATAATACTACATCAAATTTATTAAAGGCTTTTTATATTTTATTTGTGCATAGTTAAATTCAATTAGTATATGTTTCAGGACAAGGCCTCCAATACTAGGCTTGCAAATTCAAGGGCACACATCACAGTGGCCAAAAAGGTTTACATGCCTTGATTTATACTTTGTAAGTATATTTAATATGCGAAATGAATTTTTTTTATTTCCAAGAAAAAATAAATGATTTCATATTAATTAGTTTAACTAGTCACAGTGCCATGTTTTGACAGGAGGACAAATATGGATATCATCCATCAAACTTCAAGAAGGACATGTTATAAAGAAAAAAGTGGATCGACTTTGTTATCTGGATGGAGAATTAGGTATTAATATTTCAATTTCAATAAGTTTGTTAGATATTTTTCTATTTATATGTCAATTTTCATTTCTTGCAACATAAAGTAGAGGCAACATACCCTTGTTTTCCATATTTAGCTAATGAAAAATTTTGTACAATCTAATTATAAAATTTGTTGGAATATGGTTGGAACATGATAGGATAAATGTCATCCTCCTAGGGTAGTAGATTGGTGGAATGTTTCCCACCATATCGATGAAATGTTGCTTGTTAGCACGCAATATAGTAGGGTCCTAAGGAAGGGAAAACTTAAAGGATAACTACTAGACTAAGTGACAACAATGGCACAATGACCCACTGCCACTTTAGTAAAGGCCCACTACTCTTAGTGGACTTTCACCAATGGTATGAGTCTCAGGACCACACTACCAAAATCAAGGTTTTCCAAGTAGTTCCCTTCCTAAAACTATAAAACTTTTAGGGGAGATCCCACAAGACTAATATTGAGAATTAAATCCCCATTTAAGGTGAGGGAACAAGACTACTATCAAAACCCTTCCTTCTTTTGAGTCACACAAAAATCCATGCCCAAATCTCCCAATGATAAACACACATAAGAACCTGACAGCACAATGAAAAATATACCTTTAGTAATATATTTCCCACCTTCAAACACATGCTCTCGACAAATGGGTGAGGGGACATATGACCGGCTTAGGGAGAAGAGATCAAATGGAACAATACATTAGATACACTAGTGGATGTCACGGGTTATTGGTTGTTGTCTAAAGACAAATCTCAGAGAAAATTTATCGTATTGGGCCACCCACTTTTTGTGGGTAACATTTCCCTCCATACGTTGTGTTTTCATTGTAGAGACAGTTCATGGTTGAAAGGGAACCAATGCCTAGGACATCCACATAACCGTTTCAAAATTTTTAAAAGATTGTTAAAAAATTATTAAAATAAGCCCATAGATGATATATTCCCTTGTGTAACAAAACTTAATCTTGGAGATGAATCTTTATACCCGAATTGACTTTATATTAGCAAGGCTTTAATTATTTCGCTAGAAAGTAGAATTGATAAGAGGCTAGGGTTTATAACTTGGGCCCTTGAATAGAATCCAAATTTAAAACTCTAAAATGAAAGTTTGAATGATTTAGATTAAGAATGAAAGTGTAGAAGCAATGGAGATCCTATTAATATTTCCTTGAATAGAACTTACAGGTATTCACTGTAAATATTAAAGATACATAAAATAAATTTATAACTTGCTCGAATAAATTTTCTATAATCATACACGTGCTTCAAAGAAGGAAAATTAATATGGAAAACACATAAGAGAAACAACACATACTAGAATCAACCTGTTGACATTTATTATTATCTTCAAGGAGGCCAAAATGATTACACAGGTACTCAAAATTCCAATGGTTCTCATGTATTTTTTAATATTAGATCAAAATGAGTTACAAAGGTAACTGTAAAAAAAACTACAACTACTTAACTATCAGTTACTAAAAGGTATTTTAAAATGTTACAAAATGAAATTTTCTAATTTTTGAGAAGTGTAATGACTAGTGGAACATTTACTTTTAGGATTGGTGTCTTCTTCTCCCATTTGAACTTTTCCTTCAATAGTAGCAATCAACTTTTCACACTTCTTCTAAAGTTCTTCATCTGGGATATTACACTAGATCATTTTCTGGGATGCAACTTTTAAATTTGAAAGCTTTGTATAGTCATGTTTTGCAAAAAAAAGTGTCTTCATCAACCAGAGAAGTTGGAATTCCCTCTTCAAATAATTCACAATAGTACTTCCCTTTAGAATTGCAGTCTTTTCATGTGTTGTATTTGCTCTTATTTTAACAACCACTAGTTCCTTTTCATATAGCTCCCAAGAAATCATATTTCTATGCTAGTCCCAACAACTAGGTATACCATATCTAATACTCTAGTCAAATTTGGAATATTTTAGGGCCTAAATCTACCTCAGGCTGAGAAAGGCAGGATCTAGGGTAACATCAAACCACGCTTAACCTGGTAGCTGGCCTTACCAGGTCGGGAGAGGGCTCTCTCCTTGTCAATCTCAACAAAATATGATCAATGAGGCTTGAGATGACTAATGTGAAGACTGATTTTAGGCTAGGTATGTGTTCAAAAGAGTTTGATTAAATTTTATGGTGTTTTTTTGGCTCAAATGTAAAAGGCAAATTTGGGTCCGGGGAATGAGGCTCAGTTTTGCAGAGATCTCTATGGGGCGAGGTAGGCAAATGGTTTGGTACTTCAAATTGAGTGAGATTAAGAGATTTTATATTGGTGAGGAGTTTAATAGGGCATGAAAGTCTCAAGGATCCTCTTCAAACAGCTGAAAACATAAATAACTAAGCAAAACTCTAGGTAGAGCACTGCAAATCAATGAATTCTACCTTTATCCTTGTTTCATTTAATTAAGATGAACAGAGAGAGATAATGGCATATATAAAACACATGTAAACTTGCAATTACAAAAGGAAACACAATACCAAATCAATTTTCCACAATAATCCCATAAAGTGTTGCAAACCCTGGTCTATTCCTTTGCCAAACTGCTGAAATGAGTATACAATAAAGCTCCAAGCTTTCCCAAAAGTCCAACCTTTACAAATGACTGAAAAGCTACTAGATATAGGCATCAAACAACTCATGCTAGGCTTTAGCAGTCGATTTCATGAGTTTAGGAGCTATTTCAACAATATCTAAACTAAGAACTGAAAAGTAGGCAGTGGAACAACATGCCTATAAAACCTAGGAAACTGATTCATTCAATTGCAAACTACTTTTTCATGATGAATCTACCTCTTTGAGTGAAAATTTAGCATAATTACATCAAAATCCATCAAGTCAAATTAAATTACATCATGAATTTTACTACTAGAAAGAGAAAAGTCAAACTGTGAAGAAACTAGGCGAAAAACAGAGTTTTTTGGCCAAAATGAGCAAATTTTATCCTATGCGCCGCGCTGATTTCCCTATGCGTAGTGCCTTTTTACAGCTAATTTTAGAGGCCTTTCTGTGCACCAAATTTGCTCCAAGTGGGCTTGTTAGAAATTTATCTCTGTCTACTTTACATAACAAGTGGAATTTCTAAATTTGGCTTCCATTTGCCCCTCCAAAACTAAGTTCTTCTAGCACTGCTTACTCTGCTTCCTGTGTGTCCAAAAAGGGGCAGAAAGGTCAATTTTGAGGTGTTTTTGACCTTTTTGGAAGCTCAAAACCTGTCAAAATTTCTTGGCCATGTGATGGCATTCACATTTTTCCATGACAAATCCAAAAATGTTGAGTTTTCCTCAAAAGGAGGTCTCTAGCAAAAGCGTGCGCCAAGTGGCACGGCACATCAGGCAGAAAAACTTGTTTTTTAGGCCGAAAATTCAAAATTTGCACAAAATGTCCCAAATTTCTGGAAATTTGGGCTGAGTATCCTTCATTAAGTGTTGTGTTGGGCTAAGGAATCCTCAGCCAGGATTTGGAGTCTATCTTGCTCTTTTCTCTTCCTTGATGCTTTCTTCAACTTGGCCTTCAAAATCCTGATTCTTTCTTTGCCCACCTTTTTTCTCACCAAGTAGTGGTAGGCCATGTTCCTAAACATATTTTTCTCTTTGTTGGCTTTCTCCAATATCTTTTCCAAGTGCATGTTTTTCACCTTGAGCCAAGATTCATGATCAGCTTCGATTTCCCTTTCAAGTGTTTTCAATTTGGTTTTCCTCCTCTTAGCAGCTCTCCGGTTTTTCTTTATGTTTTTTAGCTCCATGGATGAGCGGGACTGATGAGGGGAGGATATGCTAGCTATAGGGTTTTTGGGAATGAAAGAGTTTAGGGAATAACAATTAGGGATTAGGGTTTGGGATAGTGGGATTAAGGATTTAGGGTTGGTAGTTTAGGGATATCGGGAATATGGAAAGGGTAAATATAAATGAAAAGGGAGGGAGAAAATGAAGTGAGGGAGTGAGGGAATGAGTGATTGAGAATGATGGGAATGGGATTTAGCAGCAAAAAATGCAATTTATAAACCCTATGCAATGTTTTTTCAACAAACTACAAGGAACTAGGGTTTCAATATTTCCATATTAAATCACCAAGAACACTGAGACAAACTCATGCATTGAGCATATTGGAGTGTGAACTTACTTGGGAAATGAGGAATTTACAATTTTGGGAGCTTTGGAGGAATATTTGAATGGTTTCAGGCCTTCAAGTCCTGTGTGCCGCGCTGCCTCAATATGTCACACCCATTATAAAAATACACTGTAAATCACTGCCCAATGCGCCACGCTCTAACCCAGGTGCATCACACTTTTTGAAGGAGACTTTTGGAGGCCTTACCAATGTCCAAATTGGGCATAGGATAGCTTGTTATAAATCTTATTGAGTCTTCTTTCTAACACATCTTGAATGTTTCAATTTGGAGTTCATTTTCCCTATCAAAGTCAAATCTCCCAAGACTGGTCAAGATGTGCAAAATGAGGCTACCTAAATGCAGAGTGTTGTTGCAGTCAGCTTTTGAAGGTCTTAATCAACTCCAAATTGAGCTCATGATAATTCATTGGAAATCTATTTGTGTCTAGTTATCATTTGACTCATCAAGAAATTCATTAGGCCAACCACGCTAGGAGAAATATTGATTTTCCCAAGGTCACTTCAAAGGTGCATCAATTCACCTGAGGCAATTGTATTTTTGACATTTCTCTAAAACCATGACACCTATGTAAGAGGTGAAGGATGTTTTTCTTCCTTGGCCTATTATGGAAAAAAAACCTCTCAGTTTTCCCAAATTCATATTTTCGTACTCAGAAACATCATTGGAGTAAAACCTATCCCGATGTGTGGAGCAGGGGATTTGTCGAAATGAAGTGAAATGAAGCGGATAAGGGGCTTCTATATTCTTGAGAAAATTTTGGGAAGTAGGGAGGGATGTTAGGAAGTAGGGGAAAGTGGAATTTCAAATATTGAGTGAGGGGAAGAGGTCCAAAAGGGAAAAACACAGGCCTAGCCTAGAAAATTGTCAAGTTGTAGCAAGAAACTAGGGTTTGTGCGAAAATGAAGAATTTGAGGGATATCAATGATTGGAAGTGTTTAATAAGGTACATTAAGGATAGAGGAAGGTGTATGAACATCAGGATATAAGTTTTGCTGATGATTTGATCATCCAAGAGAAATTACCCTCAAAACCTTAGGAGAGGGAAATGAACCTTACCTAGGTGCAACTGAAGCATGAACAAGGTGTAAAATGGCCCATTGGAACCTGACATGATGATGACAACCCTCTTAATGATGGTACACTCAGCTAAATGGTCACTTGGACTGACATTTGGACAACTTTGAAAGGAGTAAAAGTAAACACTAGACTTAATACCTAGTGACCAAAATTTACTTGAAGACTCACTGAAATGACAAAATTTGACCTTGACACCTTAAAATCACTTTGTAAGAGCATGTTTGATCACTGGAGGAAGGTTGCAAAGACTAACACTAATAGAATACAACAAAGAAACTAACTTGTGAACCTCCTTAAATATTTTCTCATCATGAATGTGAATTATGTTTTTCTCATTCATTTTATTGATTTCCATAATTACTCTAGTTTTGTGTCTAATATCTAATGCCCTTAGTTCAACGAAATATTTCCCATTTAAATATTTGATCATCATTTTAGCCTTTATTTCTCCTTTATGTATAGTTTCCTTTCACGCATCAATGCTTCAATGACATCCATTCACCATAATCATCTATTGAATAGACTCCCATTTAGAACAAACCTCCTGAATGGTATCACCCTAAACAATTTGTCTAGCTTTAATTAGAAAGATACTTCCCTTCAATTTAGTTTTTAACTCCTTGATCCCATCTTGTGTTTCCTTGTTCTTGGTGGTCAATTAATCATTGTTTTCTTTTGTTGTATTTAGCTGCCTCTCCTTGATATCAAGTTGTTCCTTTACCTGATTTAGGTTTTCCTAAATTTTCTTTAGTTCGGTCTCTGAAATTATGAGTTCTACCATAACTTTTATAAGTTTCTCTATGGGGTCATTTGTCTCACTTGGGACCATAATAGTGAAAACATGGCTTTTGATTGATTTTTGTAAGCCTTGCACTTATTTCTACAAAATAAAATTTTCTTTTTTTCTTTCCACTAACACTCTCATCAACACTTCCTTCTCTTTCTCAACCTGTGCTAGCTCATCTATTTGACTGTGCTAAATCCCAACCATTTTCAACTTCTTCCTTAATGAATGCATCTCATATTATGTTTTTTGTAACAGGGATTTGATAGCTTCCCTATCTTTTGGATCTATTCACAATTTAACAACTAGCTTCTTATAGTCCTCATTTTAAATATGTAGTGCTCTATAATTTTCCTTTTCTTGCTTAAGTTGATTTGAAACTTTCTCTAAAATATTTTATGCTTTACTTACTGTCAAAGATATTTTTCTTAGGTCACTATAGAGGATTTACCCTATTTGTTTATGAAAATTAATCCTGTCATGAAGTGGTATGTTAACTACATTTATGGATAGATCTAATGTTTTAAAATCAGCTCCTCAAGGAGACACTCAACAACTGGATGCATGAGGGAAAATTTTAATTGGTTCCCTTCTAAATCCATAGTAGAGAGTAGTCTTGTTTGGTAAGTTGGAGTTACTTATGTCACTAGATGAGTCTCCATGTTGCTTCTCACCTTATGACTTCTTTATTCAATCTGTTGATAATTCCTCTATAATACTTTTGTGGTGGAGGGGGTTTCTTCAATTTAGAATACTATGAAATTAGTGAAAGCATAGGAGGAGGTAGAGCACTCTAGATTTCCCAAGTGCATTTGAAAGCCTGGTTGATTTTAGGGTCCCTCTGTTCATTTAACTTGTACCTTTGCTTCTTCTTCTCTTTGAACCTTTTCTCTCTTTTGTAATTGTGAGTCTTCTATCTCAACATCAAATTGTTTAGGTATATTTCTCTTCAATATCGTCTCCCTCACTACACGGATTTGAAAATCTATTATTTGCTACATTTTGTTGTCTATCCATGTTTCTTGATTTGTCATTTTCTCAAGTTATGACGTGATTTAATGAATATAAGGTGCAAAAATGATATCTCCTCTTTCGTTTGAAATTATATGATGAGGGTCATATTTCCACTTCTTTCCTTGATCAAAGCCAAAATCCATCATTTCTTCAACTTCCAGGAGTTCTTGTCTAAAATTCATGATGAATGAACCAATGGTTCCTTCTAATTTAAAATTATACCCTTTGCGTGAAGGAACAAAATGATTTTGTTCAAATTTCAGACTATGTCCTATAAATTCAAGAGAAAAATATCCTCATAGGAAAAAATATTGGCAAATGATATGGTGGTACTTCAGCCCCATACAATCTTATCTTAGTGTAATCTTAAAAAATATATCAGTGCCCCACTTTGTTGTCCTTACTGAACTACAATAACTCTTATGCTTCATGAAAGACCCTTGGAGGTTTTTTACTGATCAAAATAATATATATAGTGGCCATGAATGATGACAATTAATAACAAAATCCCTCATTATTTCCTTCTTCCTTACAACACTAGTCCATTCAATCAAAAATTTCATTTGATTCTTTTAATCCCACATATTCATACCCAGATGGTCAAACTTATCAGCATGTACATATAAGAACATATAGACAAGAAGAGAGTGTAGAAATTAATGTTTAGATTCGAAACTGCTGATGAAATTTGCTAAATCATAAGACTCGAAGCTACTCTATTGATCTATGGAAGTTAATTCACCATCTAGAATATAAATCATAGACATGAAAAAAGGAATCATCACACATGCACAAAGATTTATTTAGGGGAAAGCAACTACTCAAAACCCCTTCCTATCTATATTGAATTAATCAGAGAATAGAGATGAAATCAATATTCTTGCTCAAGCCTGAGCACACCCTGCAAGTGTATAGTCTATCCCTCTTCCTGAGTGACTAACTCTGGCCAACACTTAGCTAATTTTCAATCCCTCCAAGCTCCTGTTCCCTTGCATTGATCCTTGTGGAATTAGACCCCTATTAATTAAGACATTCCCTCATCTGGATAATGCAATTCCTTTAGGTCCTTCCTTTGACTGCATGCACCACCTGTACACTTTGAAATAGTTTGCAACTAAGATTACACTACCTTGGAATCTCCACCTCAACTGGGTAACTCAAATTCTCTAGATGCATGAGCTAATTTAGGTTTACTGATTAGTTAATTGGTTGATCACTGAGTGTAGTTGAAGTTCCACTTCCACAAATTCACCTTCCACTAGTTCCTCCAACAATTAGATTTCGTTTAACTGACCATAACTCTATTTAATTGAATTATATTGCTACCACTAAAATTAACTCAAGCTAGGCTCCTAAAATTTAGGAACCCACTACACACAACTGAACTTTATGTCCCTACCTCGAATTAATAGTGCTAGGCTCCTATTTTTTAGGAATCAACTCAAGTAAATTTAACTTCAACACATTAAATCGAATTGAGTGTTCTTAACTAAGTGACTAGAGCCATGTTACCTTAGTTAACTCCTCCAAGTTTTCTGCAAATGTGGAATTTCGAATTTCCTTTATTTGATTAAGGACAAAAATCAAAATTCAGACTTTCTTATTGAATTTTCAACACTCCCTCTCAACAAGAAATGGATTATCAACCACCCCTATCCCACACTTGTGGAATTTACTACATGTAACACCTCTCATTGTTGCTATTGCGAGATCTACAACTAAGAAGAATCCATAAAAAACTTAATCAATTGTGTCTGCAATTGTCTACTAGGAAAACTGTGTTGTTGTTGACTCTGCTACTGAACCTCTTGCTCTGCTGCCAACACTCCTCGGTATCTAACTAACATTGATCCTCCTTCTACTAAATATGGTGGGCCCTTGTAGCAAGACAATGATCCATGAGGAGAACACCTCAAACGAACTTGCCCAAATTCTTGCAACTCTGGGACTAAGGATCTAATCACCCCACCTCATTGGTGGAGGTATAATTGCATGCATGGAGAAATTTTATCTACTCATACTACTGCTACTACTGCTATTGTGTTGTTGTTGTTTTCACATTGTTGCTACAAATATTACAATAATGAGTATGATCTCCCCATATCCTGATGTACTAGCTTCCATAGGAATTCTCCATCTGAAGCTAGACTCCCTCTAAGTCTCGATCTCCCTACATGAAATCTATATGTTCCTCAATCTGCCAATATCAATAATCACAACTCCTTTTTGTGTCACTAAGCATTGGCTCACTGATCTAACCACTAGCATCATTCTAGCTTCATTAAGAAATATGCACATAGGGTCTTTTGGATTTGCCCTAAAATAGGGCTCCATAACTCTTCCTCCTAACAAGTCATTAGTTCTTCAATTATCACTTTACATGAGGATTTCAATGACTAGTTTCTAATGTGAATTCAACTCTCATACCATGCAGAAATTTCTACAAATCTAGCTCAGATACCATGTAGAAATTAATGTGCAGATTGAAAACTTCTCATGAAATTTGCTAAATCATAAGACTCAAAGTTTCTCTATTGATCTGCAGAAGTTAATTCACCATCTAGAACAAAAATCATAGACATGCAAAAGGAAACATCACATGCACACATATTTATCTAGGGGAAAGAAAATTCTCAAAACCCCTTCCTATATGTATTGCATTAATCAAAGAATAGAGATGAAATACATATGCTTACTCAAGCCTGAGCACATCCTTGCAAGTGTATAGTCTATCCCTCTGCCTAACTGACTGACCCTGGCCATTACTTAGCTAATTTCAAGCCTTTCCAATCTCCTAATTCCTTGCATTATTCCTTGAGGAATTAGGCCCCTATTAATTAGGAAATTCCCTCATTTAGATTGTGCAATTCCTTTAGGTCCTTCCTATGACTGCATGCACCACTTGTAAACTTCAAAATAGTTTGCAATTGATAGTATACTACCTTGGAATATCCATCTCAACTAGGTAACTAGAATTATCTACATGCATGAGCTAATTTGGGTTGATTGATCAATTAAATGGTTGATCATTGAGTGTGGTTGAAGTTCCACTTCCATAACTTTACCTTTCACTAGTTCCTCTAACAGTTAGAACTAGTTTTACTTACCATAACTCAATTTAATTGAATCAAGTTGCTACAACTAGAATTAACTCAACCTAGGATCCTAAAATTTAAGAACCCATACACACAACTAAACTTTATGTCCCTAACTTGAATTAACTGAGCGAGAATCCTATTTATTCGGAATTAACTCAAGTAAACTGAACTTCAACTAGTTAACTCGAATTGAATGTTCTTAACTGAGTGACAAGGGCCATGTACCTCAGTTAACTCCTCTGAGTTGTCTGCTGATGTGGAATTTCGAATTTCCTCAATTTGATTAAGGAAAAAAATAAAAATTGAGACTTTCTTACTTCATTTTCAAGAGAGAGGGATATCTACAAAGACAAAAAAATATGATAGTTCTCAAATTGAAAAATGATAGACTTGTTTAGGTAAGAAGGGATATCAAAAACAATATTTGGTTACAGCATCAAACTCAAAAACCTTAGGGCTTGTTCATTTTCTATCCCAGTATCATCTTCTCCCAAAATAGACAAAAAATAACTAACAAATGCTATGCAACTTCATAAAATAAGGTTGTTGAATAATTCACTGCAAGCAAAGGAATTTCAGGATTTGGTGGCAGAATGAGTCTAAAAAAACATTCCTTTTTCTCTTTAGAAATAATTCTATAAGTGAAGTAAGGACTGATATGAAAATATCATGGGATTCTCAACTTTAGGAAAATTAAAAGCTTCATGTATTAGCTCTGAAGTGACCTAAAAAATATTCTCCCCTAAATATGACATAACAAAATTCCTTTGTGAGACAAAGTAATACACTAACCAACTAACAAATTCAAGGAAATTATAGGTGTGTGGGACAATTACATGATAAAGTTCAGAATGGACAGCTCCAAAAAGAATATCTGTTTCATTGGAACAATCAAGAATATCATGTTGAATCTCTAAAATGTCCAAGGAGCAATGAGAATCATATATTTCTAACTTCTCTATCCATAAGGGGTGTATCAACATATGCCATAGAGATTATATGTTTTTTAGTTGATTTCATGGTTTTCTCAATGTTTACAATTTGAAAGAAAGGACACGGAACAAATGTTGAATTAAGAGTTGTCTAGTAACCAGAGATAATGAATAGATGAATGTTGATGAATAATTGAAAATGTACACTTTGGATGTTGGTCAGTGTAATTCTTCAGCTAGAGGACAAATAAAATAAGAGACAAGATGACCTTTTATCAAAAATTCTTGATGACATGTAAGGGCCTGCTCGCTTGGCTGAGAGGTACATGAGTTGTGTTATGAAACCAACTCACAAAACATAAGAAAAGATAGACAAACTACTTAAAAATTATCCTCTTTGAGGGGGAAACCTCCTTTACATTACATAAATGAAAAATTCTTTGAAGATACAAATGATAAGACATCCGTGGTATATATAGGAGTCTAAGGGTTCACAATATAATCAAAGCCTACATAACAATAATAATGTAGGGGCACAACATTAACAATAGCAAGCTTTTATGGGGCACAACAATAATAACATGGGGGATACATAGGCACAATATTAACAATAGGGGCTACACTAACAATAATAATAAGGGGGATACACTAATCTTATAGGGACCTAACATGTCCCTCTCCTTCAAAAACATGTTGTCCTCAATGCTTTAGTAGTTTTAGAGGCTTATGAATAAAATTCTCATCCTCCCATGTGGAATCTTCAGCAAGTAAGTTCTTCCACTTAATGAGATACTCTGAAATTAATTTATTATGTAGTTGTCGGGTTCTTGTTTTCATGGCTGCTTCAGGCTCAAATATGATTTTTCCGTCTTTTTCGTTCTGGCAATGTTTGAACTGGGAGCCTGTCATTGATAACCTTCTTTAAGAATGAAACATGGAAAACTAGGTGACTTGGGAAGATGCAGGCAACTCAAATTTTGTATGTGAGATGTCAAAAATTGCTCCATAATAAAAAAAAATGAATGTCGGCGTTTCGAGTCTAAACCAAGAACCATCATAAGGATGTTTTTCTTGATGATGGGTCTTGGTTTAGACTCGAAATTTCAACATTCAAAAATGTTTAATGTGGAGCAATTTTCAGCATCTCACATACAAGATCATCCCCACAAAAATATACAAAGTTCAATTTTAGGCCACTGTACCAATCTTTTGCAACACCTTGTAAGGACCATAGTACTTGGGTGCTAATTTATTATCCTTCTTAGCTTGCTTGATGGGCATTTGTTTATATGGTTGTAGCCGTAAAAATACCTAGTCGCCTATATCAAAACTTCTTTCACTATGATGTTGATATGGCTGTTGTTTCATTTGATTTTGTGCCATACAGAGGTTATCATTTAAGAGCTTGAGAACTTGTTGTCGACACTCAATGTGATATTCCAGTACTTAAACCTTAGAATTTTCTCTTAAAGATGATGTGATGGACTATAAATGATATCCATAAAGTGCCATAGCTGGGGTCATTTTTGTTACAGTATGGAAGGAAGTGTTATACCACCATTCAAATAGAGGTAACCACTTGACCAATTGTGTTTGTTTATCATATACAAAGCAACAAAAATATCCTTCCAAACATTTGTTCACTATCTCAGTTTCCCTGTCAAAATCAGGATGATAAGATGAGCTATGAGCTAATTGAGTACCAAGACAAGAAAATAATTCCATCCAAAAATTTCGAATGAAAATTGGATCTCTATCCCTTACAATAATCTTTGGGTTGCCATGTATCTTTTTAATTGTTTCCATAAATGCAATAGCAACTGTAATGGATTTAAAAGGATGAGATAATGCACAAAAGTGTGCATACTTGGTAAGTCTATCAACATAACTCTTTCTTGAAGAATCCAATCTTGGTCTGAATTGTGGGGTTGGAAAGAAGACTCAGAGGGCTACCAGAAGATGAAATTTCAAACCTTGGAGATCTGAAATTACAAAGATACAATAGTTTCAATATCAATCTCCTAAAAAGCAAGAAAATGGTGTGTATTGTTTTTAAAATTTTTGCATAAATTTTGTTTGAAAAATCAGTTTCAAGTGATTCATAGGGCACAATGAAGCATCGATATCATTGTTTGATCCCAAAATTCCTCGAAACAAAAAAAAAAAAAATTGACACACCTAGTAAGCAACCGGAAATATATTCTATGACACGTGAAGAAGAGAAAGAAATGCAACATGATATATCAAAATTATGAGATCAAGTGCAAAAAATTTCAATCTCATAAAGAGTAACATAAAATGAATTGGAAGCGATGGTGAATGTTTGGATGGTTTAGAATAAAAAATAAAAATGTACATGGAAGGCTTGAAGTATGGTTTAGAAACAAAAATAGAAGGTTTGAAGGATGGTTTAAAAGTAGAAATAGAAGGTTTGACTCGAAGGTTTGACAAAGTTGTTACAAGAAATGTTTCCTAATGGCAACATGGTATTCCATGAAAGTCATGATGAGAACAAAAGGAATGTTAAACATGATTTTAGAGACTCTACTTTTGGGTTGAATACCAACCACATTCCAAATATCGATATGAGGAAGTTTGATGGAAATGATCCAATAACATGGATACTACAGATGGAGCAATATTTAAACCTACATGATGTGTATCCCTCACAAAAGGTACATATTTCATTTTTATATTTAGAACCTGATAAATTTGTATGGTATTGATGACTTTTTCTCGTAAACCACTTGTTACTTGGTCAACTTTTACGAAGGAAATGATATGACATTATGAGGATACAAATAGAAACATCTTCTTTAGTGAAATGATAAATCTCAAACAGAAGGGTTCAATGGTAGATCACATTGAGGATTTCCAAAAATTGAATATCAGGATAATAGATATTCTAGAGGACCATAATAGTGATGTCTTCATAGGGACTTTAAAGGATAACATCCAACATGAGTTTTTCCTTTGGGAACTTGATTCATTGGAAAAGGAATTTAGGGTGGTAAGAAAAGTTGAAAGCAAAATTATGGAAACAAGGAAGTCTACCAATAACAACTATAGATATGGAAGTGTTGTTTCTCTTAGTCTTCCACAACCTACAAGGTTGACGCTACAAGAATTGGATGAAAAAATAGTGAAAGGACTTTGTTGTAGTTGTGATAGCAAATACACTAAAGGTCATAAGTGTGTTGAGAAGAAAATATTTTACATATATTGTGAAGAGGAGGAAGAAAAGGAATAAGAAAAATCAAAATAGAGGATATATACTAGGAACCAACCCTGGAGAAAAAAGAAATGAATCTGACCATATCTAGTAATTCATTAGCGGGAATTACCACTCCTAAAACTCTCAAAATGAAAGGATATATGAAGAAGAAGAAAAAGATAATATTGTTGATTGAATTGGGTAGTACCCATAATTTTATTCATTGTAAGATAGCCAAGGAATTGGACTACTTTCTATATCTAGCACTAGAGTGTTAAGTGATGGTTGCAAATTGAGGAACTATAAATTTATCTAGAAAGTGTCATAATATCAAGCTAACTAATGGGGAATATGTATTAAATAGTCCAATTCTTTCCATTCCAATGGGTGGTGCTAATGTTGTAATAGGAGTCCAATGCTTACAATATTTGGGGATGATAGCTTTTAATTTTCAAGAACTTTTCTTGAAATTATTTTTGGGAAGGAAAGGAAGTTGAATTAAGGATATCATGAGGAAACCAGGAAAAATAATCAGATGCCAAATGTTATGCAACCAACTCACAAAACATAAGAAAAGATAGATCAACGACTTAAAAATTATCCTCTTCGAGGGGGAAACCTCCTTTACATTACATAAATGAAAAATTATTGGATGATACAAATGATAAGACCTCATTGGTATATGTAGGAGTCTAAGGTGTCATAATATAATCAGAGCCTACATAACAATAATAATGTAAAGGAAAAAGAGTAATAATAGTGGGCTTCTATGGGGCACAACAATAACAACATGAGGGATACATGGGCAAAATAATAACAATAGGAGGCTAAAGTAACAATAACAATAAGGGGGATACACTAGTATTATAGGGACCTAACACACTATCACCAACTTTTGATGCTTGGATTTCATAAAAACCATTAAACTATTCTAAGGGGTCCCCTTAGTAGTTTATGAAAAGCATGGAGTACCTGTCAGAATGAATCATGTTTGTTGATTTGGAGATTGGCTATTTATCCATCCTACTTTCTAAAGTGTCCTCATCCCATAACTTTCGATTGCTTTAACTTTTCGAAAAGCCTTTAATTCCTTAGGTTGATTCTAATGAGTGACAATCTGACCCCAAACTTATGTGCATTTTAACTTCCAATTTATAAAATTTTCGGACCCACTTTTATGTATTTTGAGGTTGCGCTTTTAAGGCTAAAAGGTTAGGCTTGTATAAAATATATGAATAAAACTTTTGAAAAGGGACTGTTATATACAATTTTTCCTACTCCCTACATCCAAAGTGTTATATATATATATGTGTGTGTGTGTGTGTGTGTGTGTGTGTGTGTGTGTGTTTGTGTAAGAAAAGTAAAAAGTAACCTTTTACTACAACATCTTATATTAAATAAATAAGGTCCTTGAATTATTTACCCTTCATAGTCTTCATTCTTCTTCATTTCGAATTCCATCTGGGTAATAATTTAGACCATGGCCTTATGCATGCCTTCCAATTGACTAGCTAGGTGTCTCATCTTCTTCCTTATCTCATCATCTTGTCACATTAACACCCTCTAGGAGGAGGATAGCTAGTCATGGCATGGTTGTATCTAGGAATTTCCAAAATCCAAGACTCCAAGTATTGCTATAGTTAAGACTACCACCACACATGAAAAGAAAAACAACAAGAGGATTGAAGGGATAAAGCCTATTTGAGTATTTGACAAGACCAATTCTTTACCCAAGAATTGAGACCCATTAGAGCGTTGTTACAAAACAGACTAAGGCCCATTAGGGCATTGTTACACCAAAAGACTGAGGTACAATTTTGGAGACCCATAGGATGGAATGATCATTATATCACTGCCAATTAATTACAAGTCCTAGTGTGCATTTATTTGAGGCACACAAACCCTGCCTTTTACCCTATGAAATCCATGCCATTTGGAGTATTCTTGAACAAAAGAATTATATATGTGAAAATTTTAAAATATTTATTTGTATTAATGTTACTTATGAGTAAAAAAATACTCTCCAAGTTTATTCATTCAATTTGGCCTTGAAATGAAGGTTGGGCGTGCATTTTTGTGAAGCAGGCCAAAATTGTCTTGCTTCACTAAAATGCACACCTAGGCTTCATTTCTTGGCCAATCCGGTTGATTCAAATTGTAGATTGTTTGTTTTACTATTTTACGCACGTTTACATTATTATATATTTAATAACTAGTAGAGTAGTAACAATATTAATTTTATTAGCGCTAGAATTTTCTATTGTAGATAATTGCATTTTAAAACATTTTCAATATTTTCATATTGCATTCACCCCTTATCATCATACAATGCAGCGGAAAAATCATAGGTCTATCATGATATCTCTATAATGGGGCTCAAAAAATCTTCCTCATATCTCTGTCATAATATTTTCTCATATCACAGATAATAAGGCCCAAAGAGGCACCTGTAATACACAAGAAATAAATCCCATTATGGTGTTATTACACCACAATATCGAGACCCATTAGGGTGTTGTTACACCACAAGGCTGAGGTACAATTTCATAGACCCGTAGGATGGAATGATCATTATATGATTGTGTTGATGATGATGGACTTGCCAACATTCAAGGGATCTCCTTGATGTGAAGTCCCAATCAGACCTCCCATTATTTGGTGTAGGAGTCCCATTCGGTATAAAGGGTCAGTTTCCGAATCGTTAAAGATTTTCGTTGGCTCTAGCTATTAGTACAAGAGAGTGATGCAATGGTACCTTCTAAAAGCATGTTAAGTTATGGTATGTTCTATGATTATAGCAGTTTACTTATCTTTCTTATTATTATCCACAGATTAGCAATCACATGTACATAAAGTAAAGTGTAGATAGAACATTAAACAATCGAAAGAAAACAAGCCAAGACAAGAGACAAAAGATGTGGCAGCTAGCCAGGGACAAAGCCCAATATGGGGAAACCCTTCCATCAAATGTTCTTTTATCTTCAATGATTCAATAGAGAGAAATAGTACATAAATCTGATTTACATTAGCAACAACAAACCCTAGATCAACAGCATCAGCATTAGCGACTTCATTATCAAACTAGGGCAGATGATATCTCACAAACCGACCGTCGGATTGACTTCATTCCACCACCAAAAGTTGCGGCTTCCAAAGGAGGTTCAGATGAACCTACAGCGCAGTTCAGATGAGGATATATTCTAGGCCACGTAGGTCAATCTTTACTTCTGTAGTTGCAACTTTAGTTTCTATTTCCGACTTCAAACTAGGGCAGTGGATATCTTGCAAACCGTTCGTCGGATTGACTTCATTCCACCACCAAAAGTTGCGGCTTTCGGAGGAGGTTCAGATGAACCTACAACGCAGTTCATATGAGGAGATCTTCTAGGCCATGCAGGTCAATATTTACTTCTGCAGTTGCAGCTTCAATTTCTATTTCCGGCTTCAAACTAGGGCAGTCGATATCTTGCAAACCATTCGTCGGATTGACTTCATTCCACCACCAAAAGTTGGGGCTTTGAGTCCTATATTTATACACAACGTTGGTGTTTGAATAGATGTGACTGTTGGGCTTCTGAGCCTACATGAGTTGTAGGTCGACTTGATAATAATTCCATAATCAAAATAAATTCATATCTCCATGAATACTTATCGGAATCGGATGATCTTTATATCAATCTACACCTCTCAACGAGAGGAATCTAATAAAAATATTATCAGCCATGAATAAGATGACCCACATGAAGTTTTGCCCCGGTTGCCAATTTTAACACCAACTGACCCTCAAGCCTCCTCTTATACTTTTCTTGTTGATGAAATAACGGTCGAGATTAAGTCCCTAATCAACGACTAAGATCAAAACAGACTTGATCCTCGTCTCTTAGAAGCTTCCCACCCATATTTTTATTAATACCCATTAATATTTTTATTTTCATAAGTTCAAACTTAGGAACCCCATTAAAAATATTAATTATTTTAATAACTCACAATCTGGGTGAAATTTTTCCAAACGATTTCTGGGTCTTGGAGATCTTATGTATTCTAACCCCTCCACAAAATTTCGGAGCTAGAGCACATTCGATGCTACCCAAAATCAACACTCCCTCTTAGCAAGGAATGTGCTCTAGGAATACTTCCCAATAGAAGCATCACACTGATCCACGACATCCGTCCTCTATATTACTAATGCTTAGCCTGCTGCCCTTCATTCGCTGCACTGCTGCAACCTGTACTATTGCCCATGACACTGCTACATCTGTATTGCAGGTCCCTCTCAATATGCTGCATCATGTTGCCCATAGCACTGCCACTACTAACTGTTGCACTGCAACTCAGTTACTGAGAAGTAAGCAACTGAAAATCCACCCAAAAACTGACATGCTGGTTAGTCTGGATGCCTCGTGATGTTGAAACTACCTATGATGCTAATATTTTTTAAACCTTTGCTGCTACTGCAATGCTACATCTGCTTTGTGCCTCCCGCACTGCTGCAACTTCCACTGTGCTGCTTCAGACTCTAGCACTCTAGCACTCTAGTTGATTATGCTGCTACAAACTGTTGCAAAACCCTTATGTGCCAAAACAAGGAATCTTCTTAGCAAAAAACTGAGTTGCTATTGCTCCCTCTGCCTGTTGGAATCACTCAATTGGCAAGCCAAACATTTTTGCCAACCTGCATTGAAAAATCGAACTTCCTTGAGCAATTTGATCTGCCTAGCTTAGGCTTTGCACAACCTCCAAAAACTTGTCTTGTTGCTAGCTTTGAACAACGAATTTTTGTCTCCGCTCCTGAGCTTCTCTGTCTGATCAATCACGCTCTGAAACCAAGTGAAAATTTCAAGTCTAAAATCTTATTGCAACAACAAGAATTAATTCTTCTAATTGTTAATTAATTTAACAATTTATTTGCTACAAAAAATATCGAATAAATCACACTACAACCTTCACAAATAAAATTGCAGAAAATAATAGCGCTAGAAACTGAGAAATGCTAGCACACACATAAAATTTGACATAATTATTTTTGGACAAATGTCCCCGGAAAAACCCAACTTGGGAAAACCGGTGCAGCAACTGAGTGCTTTTATTATTATGCAGCAGTGAAATAATATGAGTACAATTTGGATGTCGAAATCTGGCAATCCTGCAGAGAAAATACTGGAAAAAATTATCTAAGGTAAATTACCCTCACTCTGAGCAATCTCGACACTGAATGCCTCTGAAAAGCAATTCGTCCACCTAGCTTTGCGTAAGCCCTGTGTCACCTTTGCACAGTGCTTCAAACGCTTCAACTCAGAACTTCTGCAAATCAAGTTGTCCTGCCTGCTGCTGACTGGGAAAATGCTTCTCCAACCCTCTGGAACCTCTTCCCGGCCTCTGGAATGGAAAAGGTCTTCTTCCTTCAGCAAATCAAACTGCCCTTTGAAGCTTCTATGTTGCCTCTACGCAACCTCCTCGAGAAATTTCAACATCTCCGCAAAGTACTCACCGAATATGGAAAATATTCCTCTAGCTTCACTATCATTGCCCTTCTCTGTATTTGCTTCCCTTTTGAAGCTCGAACTCTTCCAGACCCTGTTGCTGCTCTTTGGAAAATCGAATTGTCCAAGGAAATCGATCTTTGTGTGTATGTTCTCCATCTACCCGTCGACTTCTTATAATCTCTTGTTGGACCTCCAACAGCCAAGATAGTATCGAAGTCAATCCTTGTGAGTTTCTAGATGATTCACACCTTATCTCAATTAATACTGATTAATTAACCAGATTTCGTAATTGAGACACTTTTGGTTGGAATTTCCACAAACGATTTCTGGGTTATGGAGAACTCATGTATTTTAGCCTCTCCACAAAGTTTTGAGACTAGAAAAGCTTTGATGCTACAAAAACTAACACGCATTTCCCTAGTCGACTACACATTGCACCCAACATTTGGTAGTTGATCCAAGGCCTAAAGGAGGTTATGTCTTTCCTGGGGAGACATGGGAGGGGATGTGTCATCTTCTGGCCCTCATTGATGGAGCATCGACTTGATTTTGAGCCACTTGGAGACCCATAAGACCCATTTGGAGCCCATAGAGCCCAAATAGGGGTTTGGAGATGTTTTGCAGCATGTGGAGGGCATGACCCTCTTCATCATGATTTTTGAGGCCCTCTGTCACATTTTTAGCACAAGAGGCCTCAATGCTAACCCACTAGGCTTCCACGCATACATGATGTCAACCTTGCATGGGCCTAGGAGGGAAATTCGATTTAATTTTGAAGCTATCATGGTTGGCTTGTAACCATGGGTGGGTTACTTAGCATTTAGGCATGTAAAGGGAGCTTTGTCATTTAAAATTTGAACTCATAACTCTTGCATAAATAGGAGAGACCTTGTCTCATCCTAGGCATCACACATGGGATTTTCAACCTAGTAAAAGGATTCGAACCTGCAATTTGTGGAGCATTTTGGAATGACTATGGATGAATTTTTAAGTGTGGATAAGCTTGTCTTATTTTTGGAGGTTCTTAATGGCATTGTTGTGGATGGATATACTCTTCACTATCTTGTAACTACTCTTCATGATAAATTTATGAATTTACAAATGTCTAACGCATGGAACAATCTCTCATGGCTATTAATGTGCCCTAATTATTCAAGAATTGTTTTAAGTTGATAATTATTGGGAATTTTGTATGTGTTACACATCTAGATAGTAAATGAATGAATGTTCCTAGGGGATTGTTGCATTGCATCCTTGAAACTCCATTAACAATTGTCCATGAAGTATAAATATATAAAAGGGGTAGCGAAAAACCTTCCTCTTTAGGTCTCCTTGAATAGCGAATTGCCCACATTGAGATCATTCATGACTCCAAATCTCCCAAGGGTCTAGGCACTGGTCAAACTTTCTTGGTGGTCATCAAAACTCAAATTATTCTTCTTTCTTTAACCTTATATTTTTGTCCCTTTAAGGATACGTAGGCCTTTCTAGGGTTTGGTGTGAATTCCAATAGAGGAGGAAATTTTGAATTTCGCTTGCATAGAACTCTTCGTTTGTGTCTCCTCTTGAAGTGCTCAAATTTTGGTGGAATTGCCACGATGGATTCTCCATAAATTTAATGCCCTAGTCATCGCATCAAGAGGGAACCCTAGAAGCTAATCCTTCAACTTGGGGATTCTTTGAAGGCATTTGCTTTAGTTCTTGATTGAAGTAAATCACTCATTGTCTTTTCTCTTGTCTATCTTGGCCTTGGATGTGCTCATATCTCGTTATATACTTCAACCCTAGGTCTCGGACTCTCGTGTAGACTCTTTTCCAAGGGGTTTTTCGTGGTAAGTCTTAATAGCTTCTCCCAAAGTTTGCACTTTCGTTGAACCTTTTCATTGAATGAGCTACCTTGCCTCACTTCAAACCCATCATAGATACACATCTATCACAAGTGAGCATTACTAGGAATCCTCCCATGTGTGAAAATCCAAGAAAAGTAAGGGACTTAGGCTGTGATAACATTGGGCCTCTGTCCCATGTGTTGTTGTGCCCTCTAGCCTTTGCCTCTTTACAAGGCCTGCTAGTTTGTGCAGCAACATATCCATGATATTATATGCATTAAGTCAATTTGGACATTACATAGGACAGTTGTATTGGATGTTGAATGTTTCTGATTTCATCTCACTTTAGTTATCAAACACGAGTCAATTTCTTTTGTATTGTTTCCATTTATTTTGGATAACTCAAAAAATTAACAAGATTCTTCTTGTCTTATATTAATAGGAACAGGTATTTTGCATATAAAAGCTGCAAAGAAGTTTTACCAGCTATAAAATAATATGAAACTATTTATTTTCGTTCAGAATTATCTACGAGAGTAAAAAAAATGTAGACATGTTCAGGGCTTGTTTTTGGGATACATAAGTGACTGGTGAAGAATTAAAAGGGCATGCTCTCCAAAGGTTTGACCAAACAGTCATATCACCTAAGTAGCAGTTCAAACTAAAGTCCCAAGGGAGAGATTCTGGTATGCATAGCCTCATGTTGCATATGATGCATAGCAGATTATGTTGTGTATAGAACCCACAACGCAAATCTATATATAATTCAGGCAATTTCTTACAGGGTTGTATATCTAATTATGAGCAACTTCGATCTGCAAACCAAACCCCAACAAAGGCAAAGCATGCAATAATTATAACATCCAATTGTTATTGAAGATGTCTAACACCCATCACAGAGATCAAACAAGGAATTGCATTCTGATAATATATTCACATGCTAACATTTTCTAATTATTTATAAAATACTGGAATTTAAAGATAAATGTAACTAGGAGAGAATCAAACGTAATTAAGCATAAAATGGCAATAAAAGAAATTCTTCAAAAGTGCTTCCAAAGTTGAGAGAAAACAGAAGGGTTAGTCAAACAAAAATAGACCATGTGCACACAGAGAGACGAATTAAACTCTATGAAACTGGACAAAATGTAGTAAATTCTGCTACCTATGTCGTTGTATAGAAGTTTCAATGTCCATGAGAAGAATAACCACTTACAGGATCCGTTGATGCAGATATGGCATTTATTATGTTCCATGTTAATGTTCAGAAACCCTTGCAACATCTTTGACAAAGATCTTGGCTGCAGTTAGCCATAATTCAACCAGGACCAGAACGTATTTGTCTGAAAATAAAAGATTGCAATAAAAGTAAAAATTGTCATCCACACATTTTGAGAAAAAAGGGCTTTCTTACAAATCAGAAAATGATAATATTAGTTTATAAAACCTTTAGGACAGGCATCAGAAACTAAAATGAATGCTGACTATTTTCTAAACAACAACATGCAATACATGTTTTCTGACCATTCTCTAAACAACAACGAGCAAAGTGAAATACCCGATAAGATAGCTATCAAAAACCAGAATAAGAGCAGTAGACATTATTCAACCACTATCAGAAAGCATGGTTTCCAATATGACAAAAAAAATTGGGATTGGTCCAGCCCATTTTGACTGGAGAGGGTGGAACTCTTTAAAACGCTAGCTTTACAACATGATCACCTTTGGCTTTCAAGCAGCCACTGAGGTTCCTGGAGGCTGAACTATTCTGTAAGAGTCACCCAGGATAATGACCACCCCAGTTGCACAGAACTAGTGTTACATGACCTCACACTCATGAATACATGGTCAGCCTCATTATCACACGATCACACCTTTTGGGTTTCGAACCGTGCTGTTGTCATGGCAAGCCCCCCAACTTACCACTAGACTACAGTAGACAGACAATAGCTAGAAAAAATAATGAAATTTTCAATATAAAGAAACAAGAGAAAAATAAATAATCAGGCAGTTTTAAAAAGCGTGAACAAGAAGAATGCACGCTTTCAGGTCGTTACCAGAAAATATAATTCAGTGTAATCTTTAGAAGATGATTTGCAACCACAGAATCCTCTTCTTGTGCAATGCTAGTCATATGCATAAATGACTAATTAGCTATGGACTCCTTGTGCAGAAAAGAAAATGCAAGCTCTGCCCATAACTGATCACAGAACGCATAACCATATTCTAAGCTTGAATATGAGCATTATCCAATATAGTCATAGTCATGACAGTTACATCAAGTGGGTCTGTGAAGAAACAAAGGAAAAATACACACCAGAGCCATCAGAACAACTGTGTTGAGTTCTATTGTTAGAAAAAGGTGGTGAGCTGGTTATCTATCTAAACATACCTTACAGAGCAGTGTAAGGCCTGCCTCTGCAAAATACAGCATAACGCCAATTTGTGAGCAGGGCACCATGGTTATATAGAGATCCCTATGATCTCATAAACAGAAAGAATCCAGTCAGTTCGTTGAATGCCCTTCGCTCTTTGTGGTATACTGCTTGAGAAGCATGAGCAACGAGAGCTGACACAAAATTGTTTTTGCTCCCTTTCGGCCGCCACAATGGCAGACAGAACTGGGCTAATGCTATTTGTTTAGATCCCCTTCGTACACAGTATATTATTCTATTCCATTCTGGGTTTCGAGTAAACAAAAGCGGCTGCTTTACAATCACTTCTAAGGTTCTGAGATAAGCCAGCAGCCCACAATTCATAGATGTTATTATTTCCATGAAAGGTATGCTAATTTTGTCCCCCACCGTGTAGGCCAGGCTTCAATTCTTTTTGCCTGACAAATTCCCTGTGCTTTTGATGATGTATTGGGGACGTCACCAGACTTTATTTTTAAATAATATATACTCTTAGGAAAGGATCTAATTAATTGGATACATCGATGATGAGTAATGCAGAAGAATGGAGGCAAGATGGACACATCTCTATGGATGCATATGTAAAAGTGGTCACAATGCTGCACTTATTTCAAATAATTTGTTTTAAGTGCAACCCTGTGTTGGTTACAGGGACGTGTCAGTGTGGGGATTCATGGTGTAAAATCCTTTTACAGTTACCAATAAAAACAAATACAATATAAAAAGAGACTATTTAAAAGTTGTAATGATAAGAATGTATGAATGAATTATTGTTTATCTTCTTCCATAATGAGTTTAAGCGATTAAGTAGGTCACTTTTAAGTGATTGAGTAGGTTGACTTGAGTGCAGGTTTATTTAATCATATCATGATACAGTGTGTTTATTAGTAATGATATTTTAGGGTTAGTAATGAGATTTTAGGTTTTAGATAATAAAATTATAAATTTGTGTTAATTAATTTATTAAATTATGAAGAGGAAAAAAGGTTAAAAAATATTTTTATTTTTTTGGAATTGGGTTAAGATAAATAGAATTATAATCATGTTAACTAATTCTTAAATTATTAAGGAAAGAAAAATTATATATATATATATAATATATATATATACTAAGGGTTGTGATGTGTATATATATTAAGCATATTTTTAATCATAGTTTTCGTTTTGGTTCTGCAATTATAGAAATGTAAGTGAATGAATCTATAAGTTTTATTATTTTTTTTTAATTTTCATTTCAGAGAAGGTAATTTTAGTCGTAAATTTTTCAATTAAGTTGAATAAGTATTATGAATTTAATTATTTGTAATCTCGTTTTTAAGAAGATTTTTCGGCGGAAATCACATTATAATTCTTTTGTGGACTACGAGTGTGGTTCATGGTCAAGACAAGTTGAAGAAATCATGGTTGCATGTTAAATAAGGAGAGCAAATCTTCCAACAGCTATATTTGACTAGGAAACGACTATATTGGACTAGGCAATTTGAGTGAGAAACGACTAAATTTGACTCGCCAACCTCAAAGGAAAAGTTATTTTTGTTATAAATATTACCAAAAGTTATTATTAAATATATTACCAACATTTGAATAAAGGTAAAGTTTGTATTTAAAAATTAAGAGAATGAATAAAATAGTTATTACTAGGCCTTTTCTCCAATTATAATCATATAAATAAATGGCTAGTTAATTATTATGAAAGTTAGTTTTTGTTATATTTATTACCAAAAATTGTAATCACTAAATCAAACAATAATCATTAATAACCTAAAAATTATTAATATGAAATACTAATTAAATATATATGTATATTAAGAAATAGCCATATATCAAAAACCTTAAATAATTAATATAATATGGTATAATGTGTAAATATATACTTTCCGAATGTAATTACTAATTATATTAAATTCAATTTGATATTTATTAACCAAAAATTTTCAAATAAATAAAAATATATTAAAAATGAATTTGGGTCAATGTTATGGGAGTACCACACTCGCTGAAGTGTAGATTCCTACCAATATTAAAAAAAATAAAACAAGATTTTAAAAACACAAATTCTATCTTAGAAAGTTGTATAAGTAGTTAACTAAAAATTGGTCTTCGCTAGGTCAATTTTATAATTCTACTTCTACACGTGTGGGTTTTAAAAATGAATATCAAATGTAAGATTTAAGATTTAAAAGTACTTATGAAAGAAATAAAAATAATTAAATTAATTTCCTTTTAAAAATGAATATCAAATCTAAGATTTAAGATTTTAAAATTTTACTAAAAAAAAATAAAATAATTAAAATAATTTTAGTTTAAGTTTAGTTTATTGTAAAAGTTAATAAAATAGGGTATAGGTTTTCTTAGATGTAAATGAGTTTAGTTGAAATTATATTTATATATTTAATTTATTATATGATTATTATTTAGTTTATGAACTGATTTTTAAAAACAATTGTGATATTGAAAGAAGTTGAAGTTTGAAAAAAAAAATTGATAGATGAAGATGGAGTTTTGGTTTAAATAAATTAAATAAATAAAATATTACAAGAAATTTGACTTTTGTCCATTTATTACTCACTCAAAAATCCATTTTGCATGTATTAATTAATGCATTTCCAGTGAAAAAAATTAATATCAACCCTAATTATATTTTTTATTTAATATCATATATATATAATATAATATTTGGTGTATCTCAGAGGTTGGGTAGAATAATTATTATCCTTCCTACTCAAGTTTAAATCCTTGTTAGTAACATGATGAGCTTTGATATCTTGATGATTATTCTTGTAACAATGTTTAGCTTGAGAAAAGCTCTCTTAAGTGAGTGTAAATGTGGGTTGACCTAGTACCAACAACCTCACACTTACACTTTCCTTTCAGCTAAGAGTCAAGCTACTTTCTTTCCTTGAAAAATATATATACGATGTTGGTGATGATTGTTATCATCCATTGAGATCAACTTTGGCTTATCAAAACCTTTAGAAAAATAGTAAATTCATAGTTTGCTTTGTAATTTTATACATTTATGCCTGAAAAAAATGAGAGTAGTTTTCCTAAATCTCCATAGTTTTGATGGGTTAACAATTCACACATCAATATTATAGGCATACATAAGACATTTTAAATGAAATCATTTTTTAGCATTTATTTTCTTAGCCTCACAGAGATGACAAGTTATTTCATCCCATGGCATTTTGAATTGTTCAATGTCCTATTTCACTGTGAAGCTCATACAAGTTTAGATAGCTAAAAGATGTATGAGACCAAATGGTAGGCTATCTATATACCAAATTGATGTATAAAATCCCTTGTTTGTGAGACAAGGTACCTCTTTTGTGCAATGATTTGATTACCAAAATTCACAGAGGTATACATACACCAATCTAGATCCATCTTAACTCTGGATCTGCCAAGTTCCAAGAAGGATCAAATCCTTGAGATGCAAACCTCTTTTAGAGTGAAAAAAGTTTTAATCTCTCTCGTCGCTTGGTAGATCCGAAGTTAATATGGATCTAGGGTGATTTAATTCCCCCCTTTAAATAGGCTATATTCCACATTAATACGATGGTTCTCATAAACATTGAGCTCAAAAACCACCATTAACTTGACTAAGTCAATTTTACCTTAACTACCCAACAAAAATTAATAATAATAATAATAATGACAACAACAACAACAACATAAAAAATTTATTTGAACCCCAAGAGTTAGCTCAATTGGTCGAGTTCTTGTTGCTAAGTAACTTGCCATTAGGAAGTCACGAGGTCAATTCTCCTCAACGTCCCTACCATATTAGATTGGAGAACGCCTCTCACTACAACCATCCCTCCATATTCTAACATATAACCTAAGAAGAAACACATGCTTTAACTATATGGCCTATTCAATTCATATGTTTGTACATATATGTGAGAGCGAGCAAATGAAAAAAACAAAAATGAAAAGAGTATTCCTCTAATATGACCATCTTATCAAAACTAGCACAAATAATACAAATACTATATTAATTATACAAACTAAAAATAAAATATTTCTTACTAATACAAATATAATATTTTTCCAAAACTTATCAAATGTCTAATAACAATATTGTAAATACAATATTTCTCCAAAACTTATGTAAATGTCTAATAACAATATTTCAATAGAAAATATATAAACATAACATTGTTTTATTAAATAATCAATGATTTACATTGACTTGCTGAAAATTTTAACAAAATTATTACTAATTTAATAAAAACAATTTAGCCTTTTATTCTAAGGGGAAAATAAACAATTTTTCCATTTAAAGAATATGATATTTAATAATTTAAAAGGAAAATAGTTTGATTTCACATTTAAGGAATCTGAAATCTAATGAATTAATTTATTAAAAAGAAAAGGATCTTAATTATTGAATAGGCATATTTTCAACAAAAGGATCTTAATTATTGAATAGGCATATTTTCAAGTTAGGTGATGCTTATATGTTAAAAGATGTATAAATTTTAAATTAATTGTTTATATAGATTTTAAATTATTTTATATAGAGGGAGAGTTTAGTATATAGTGTGTAATAATAAAGTATAAATTTGGAGAGTAATTGTGTTAGGATAAATTTGATATATAGAAGAAAGTGTATAATTAAAAAAAAATAGTTATGTTTAGTTTTTTTTAGGTTTTTTAAGGAAATAGGGTGTCGAAACTTGACTTTCAAGGTTATTTTATGGAAGTGGGTTATCAAAATTGATTTCCTTCAACCATCTTAAAACTTCTTGCTAAAATCACTGTCATTTTTAGATTTTTGACAACTTTCCAACAATATAAAATTCATCAAAATCCAAACCCTCGACACAAAGCTATAACCCTACAAAGAATTATCTTTCTTAAAGACACATTAGCATCCCTACTGTTACGATGTGACAAAAACCTGGTTGTCTTTCCCCCATCATTGTAGAATTCCATGTCAACTAACATCTGGATGTCGCATGGCAATCCCACCCACATGTCACTATTGACACCTAGCAGACACGTGAAAGTCCTATGCCCATATGTCACCATCACAAAGGGCCACATCCATAGATAGGACACATCATCTCCACTAACTGAACCATTGGGGAATTGAGCCATTAGAAGAAAAGGATGGCCTCTTATGACTTAAGGCTAGTTTAGTGAATGGGTCATTACTTGTCATAAACCACCTTTTCGTCAACTAACATTTTTATCAACTAGTCATTGAACAAATCTACCACTAGTTTAAATTGCACCTCTCTCTCTTTTCTTGAACCTAGGTCAATTGGATGGATTTTTAACTTACATAACTTCATATTACCATCATCAAGAATCCATGTTAACCAAACCACTAGGATACATAACACCTATCCCTTCAAACTTGGTATGATCAGGTTGATAGATCAATAACTAACAAAACTCCACATTTTTGTCCACTGACATCCTCATTAACCAAGTCACTAGTCCGTCAAGATACATAAATCATCTCTTTAACAAATTAAGGCTAGTCTAACTAACAAATCACCGAAGCACTAACCACCAAGAGAACTAAGCATTGTCCCTTACAACTTAAGGTCGTCCCAGTTAATGGATCATTGGGCCACCCTGAAATTTGAATATTGTCCCTTATACCTTGTAGTAATCTGATTAATAGGCCTCCGCACTTAAGCCCCTTTTGTAGCTAAGCTCTCAATCACTACCTCCAGTGGCCCACGTGATTAAGGGTTGAGACTGCAACCTCCAATCCCTAAATTTCCAAAGTCAATACCTAATTTTTTCTAACAAAAAACTTAGACTTCCAATAAGGTTTCTCAATGTATTCCTAAGGACTGAAAGAGACTCGAATCAGGAAGAAACCTATCCAAAAGACTCTTGTAGCTACGAAAGTCTTTTCCAATCATGAAGGCATCCAAAATCCTTCATTTCATAGAAATTTACTAAAGCTCTCTTCCAAGGAGTCAAAAGAGGCCATGTTATTAGTTTTCCCCATATAAGGCCTTCAAGCCTTATCTTCCTATAACATGGATATCTTTTAACTAATCAATAGTCCAACCAAGGACACATCATAGATGTTCAATCCCACAATTGGCCTAGTAAATTCCATTCACATTCACTTAAAACGACACACAATCCCACTTCAAGCCCTTCAACATACTTTCCACCATACAAGAGCTCTTTAGTGCACTCTTTAACACCTCACATCATATATTTTGTGAAGATTCTTTCTAGTAAGTCACCACTTTACTATTAATGTTTTTAATCTTGCTTCTAGATCCACATCTTCAATATGACCCTTTGATCATAAATAATAGATTCAAAGCTTCTTTGGCCTACCTAGAGTAGACCAAGCTCTCTTGGTTGAGACTCACTAGGAGTCTTTCACAACCAACCACCTATCTTTGCTATCCAAGAAGCCAAGGGGTTAACATCCACTATCTTCTCAACCATAACATATTATTTGACAAGAGACCTATTGCAACCATAAACATTACAAATAACTAGGACTAAGAATCTATTAGTTCCATGATCATGATCATGAGAAACACATCACAAGAGCACATTAAAAATCTATAGTTGGGCATATAAATATTACAAAGTCATCAAAACTAGATTTACCACTTTGTACCAAGATAATTTATCACACATACCAAAATGCTCATTTAGCAGGCAAGCACATAAATATACATAGTTTATGAAAATCATTCTTTATTTCCATGAATATGATTTACGTCATATATTTAAAGTCCCTAAGGGCACATATTTTCTCAAGATCAAATGTTGCTTGCAATTGATGAAGGGTTAGTCATTTTCCACCCAACCACAAGCTCAATTGTCAATTCTATCCTTTGCAGTTATCCACCCCTAAGCCAAACGAAGAGGCCTTAAGGGAAGTTCTTCTTAGACATTACATGGTGGAATGATGAAGGCCATTCTCCTTCATAAATCAAAATCATCATTTCTCTTAAAATTATACTAAGCCTAAAGACCACCCAAATATTTTGGGTAGTTTCTTAATTGATTTGCACATCAAGTACCCGAAGGGAAATTCTCTCTTAATCTACCAATGGTGTAACGATGAAATCCATTCTCCTTCATCCACACTAGATTTAATAAAAAATTACTTTCAACCTACTAAGTGAAGGTCTACTACCATTCACAATGTTTCCTTAATGGGCTTGCATAGCACAAAGAGAGTGCTTCTCTGATCCACTAGTTCCTCGATACTTCCCCTTCTTAATGCTCTTTGTGCTTGTATTAGACAAATTCCTTGACCATTTCTTGGCCCTTTGACTCAGGTTAAAGACTTGAATCATGTTTTATCTCACCAAATCAGGGGAATCTCAATTACACATAGGTCCTTCTCTCTTAGAACCCTCATGTGATTATGTTTCCTTTTCCACATGAGATCCTCCTCTACTCATGCTTGTGGATGCACATTGTTCTCTATCTCTCTCTTACCTACAAATGCTTATGTGAATCTTCATTACCTTCATTTATGGGTTTCATCTTCTTTGATGGATTTTTTTTTTTTAGATCTGTCAATCGTGGTCAAACCAAAAGCTTACGGTTAGAACCAAAAAGTCTTTGAATGGTACTCTACCCATGATCTGTAAACTAATGTGGATATTCCACTAGACAATTTGTCACAACAGGTCTAATAAAATTGTCCTTGAAATCTAAAATCTTCACTGCGATGGTTAATTTCCCCTTATATTTTTGGATTCACTAATTATTGCATTATGCTTATGCATGCAATAGATGAAATAGGAAAAATAGAGAATAGAAAAAGAAAACTTAGAAACCACAATGAACATGAGATATGATCTGGGAAACCCTTATGGAAGAAAATTGAGTTGGAAGGTGAGGCTTTTTTGTTTTATCTTTCACTAAATGGAATTGGATGCAAGTACAAAGGAATGAAACCTGTGGCTCGTGGGATACTACAATGCATAATCCCTCTCTATTTTTCTCTCTCTATCCACTCTTAGCTACTCTGCTCATCTATGGAAAAAAATGCCCTCGAATAGAATGGAACCCCTTTTCCTCCTAGAGGCTCAATTATAACACAACCTGATAGCTAATGAGGGGTGAAATTTGACCCATTCAACCCTCAATATGAGTTACAACTCAATCCTTATAGAGTATTATTCATAGTTCCCATGTGACTAGACCCTTTTACTTAAGTAACGAGGGTTGATGTTGCATCCTCTCAAATTACAATGGTCAATTTTGATAGGTCAACTTCCAAGAGGCATAATTCATTGTTTAGGTAAGTTAAGGTTTTTTTTCATTTATGAAGCAAAATTACATCCACAACTTGACAAAATGCTACCAGCCTCACTCCTACTAAATTTGTTGGCCAATAGAAAATTTCCAAAAATACTAGCTCTGAGCCATAACCAAGTAGTTATCCAAAAAATGTTGGGGATATAATACTATAAAAATAATAAGATTAAAACACAACATATTTCCATTAAGATGGAGAACTAGGAGGGTGAGGTGGCTGAAACTCACAATGTACATGTTTTTCCATATGACCCAAGCAATCATCCATGCAATTCATGCTTTCCTAGAGATGTCATTGATTACATTGAATATGGGCTAAGTTGTCTTACATGTGCCATTGGTTCCATTTAAGATCATTCCCGAAGGTAATGAAGTCATTTATGTTAGCATGTCTTACTTATGAAATTTGTTCCATAGACATTTGATGTTGTTTTTGCATGGTAAGCATTTCTTTTAATAACTTAGAATTGGAACCATAGTGGTTTTTTTGCCTTGCAGACCCCTCTAAGTAATGGTGTTCTTCATGGTGATTAGGAGAATCAACTTCTCGTGTATGGGTAGGTTCCAAGGGAAGTGCCGACATAGGAGGAGATTGACTGGATTGACCCCTATCCCCACCACCTCGACAAACTTAGCCATGTTGGCATGGAATTAAGTAGTTGGCCATAACCCCGAGGCAAATGAAATGATAGAGATAACCCGAGACTTTCCACTCAGTCAAGAAACCCGTAACCAAGATAAAGTGAAAATTGAAGCCTTTGGGGGATTTCCTTTTTAGAATTTGTCCAGCCAACTTGAAAAGATCATACAAGTAGTACAAAGTAATTTTTTTCAAACCAGGAGTACAAGCCCAATAACATTAGAGCCTGGGTATAGAATAAAACAATATCAACCTTGACTCTTATTCACTAGCCATAAATGAAAGAGAAACACATGAAATAATTTATTATACAAGCTTCATAGTCTTCCTCCCACAGAGGCACATAAAACCCAAGAAAGGAATTGGAGTTTCCCATTTCCTAAGCTCCACAACAACCTATAATAAATAGGCAACCCACCTTTTCTTTGGTTTATCAAATTACACTGAACGAGATGTCCTAGATAGATGAGGAAATAGACCTAGAACTGAACCCACAAGTTTTGTCTATAGACCCCAGATTGAACCCACCAGTTTCCCCCCACTATAGAACACATACAATTCCTGAGACCAAAAAAACCAGACCACGACGGTAGCCACCAAAAAAATTTTAGCTGAAGAAAAAAGTTGCATAACATCTAAATAAGAAAAGTGAGTCCAGTAAAGTACAAAAACCAACTTATTGTCAGGAATGCATGACCATGAGCAGAGGAGTACTAATGCAATCCCGTCATCGGTGGAGGAAGCACATCTTCATCACTTTGTAGCTCCCCAAAATGCAGAAATTTTCCAGGTCTCGGATTCCAAATTAAGCTCAAATGCCTTTATATCCCTTACAAATGCATGCAACACAGGTTGTAGAATAGGGATGTACCCTTTCCGTCGAACCTTAACAATTTTATAGGGCCTTCATAAGGCTTACCCCCTTGCTTCTCCAAGCATCAGACCACCATCAACAATTAGTACCCACAACAATGAACCTTCAACCACCTTCTTGAACTTGTCATGCTTGGTATACATTGATCACCAACTTTCCACATAGGAGAAGCTTGTCGTTTTTCCCCTCACATTAATTGCATTGGGATTTGTTAAGGTGACCAACACTCCCTCGATCCCACTATATGTTCGATTATCCACCCCTATAGGGATGAGAGGCATAACTTTCTTATACAAGCTTCAATCAAGGTGGTTCTTATGCCATTAGAAAGGTATTAGTGTGTAGATTATGGAACCTAGTTCCATAATAAGACTAGGACTACGAAAAGTTTCCATTTAAAGCCTCAAAATGGTTGCTGAAGTTTTTTCACTCGAAAAATTCTAAACTAGGATTGCCAATAGAAATGACTTAGTAAGTGGATTCCTCTAAATTTTCCACTCTATAAGATGTATGAAAAATCATATATTGATGCAATTTGGATCAACCCATACCTTGGATAAGATCGTCGGGGTACAACCCAACTACTTCAATAAATATGGAAGTTACTACCATAACCTTCCCATTAGATAGTCTCTTGGGAAAGTTGACAATCTTAGACTTTATGAATTTTTAGCTCAACCAAATAATTTATATGCAAGGATTAATTCCATAATTCGCTTTTGTTGGATTCTCTCCCTTCTCATAGCTTCTCATGGCCTGTATCAAGGCTTCACCTCCTCATTGATTGTTATAAAAATATAACTACAATTATTTTAGAATTTTTAACCCATTTACATAGCACATATAAACATTCTAACATAATTAATTACAATTTAAATAATTCAAAAATTTTTAAAAATATAATATAAGTAAATATTAATAAAAAATCTAGTAAAAAAAACTACGTAAATAAAAAACACAAATATATTATAGACATATAAAACCATTTGCAGTGTGTGTGCAAAACCAAACCTATAATTATAAATTCTCATATATATCTTATAACTATTAATTAATAATTATAATAATTAATAATAATTATGTATTATTTATCCGCTATTACCTCTATAATAAAAATAAAAACCACAAAATTAAAAAAATCAAAATAAAGAGTCAACAAAAAAAAACATAACTAAGTAACTACAAAGTGGGTTATCCCATCAAAATTCGAGTATAAAATTGAACTAAAACCAAGAAGAACCCAAGGGTTAATAATGAATTATTTGTGGTATCACAGACCATACATCAGTACATAAATAAACATTACATGATAATTATAATTTAGGGTTATAATTAAATATATTTTTATATATTTTAATTTTAGAACTAAACAACAAAACATGACCTACCATTACCCCACGCTGTAATAGACCTTTATGTTTGGATACAAACTTTTAAATCTTAAAATTGTAATCAATAGGAAACCAAATTTCAAAGACCATCCCTTCTAAAGCATCTATGGATTAATAACACGTGTTTTTTAAAAGTTTAATATGGTAATGGACACCATAAATACCCAAACATATCTTTGTATGGTGGGGGAATTTTATATTATAGCAATCTTTTTTAAGTATAAACTATGTAAAAGGTAAACATACATAGGACCTACTTCATCAATGGTTTTTATATTAGCTCACCAACCCTTTGTCTTGATGATGTGAGTGAAATAATACACTAACTTTTTATTATGTGTTCATATTGATATGTTAAAGTCTTTGCATATACACTTCGTAGAGGTGGGTTTACAATATTGACACTTCAAACACTTGGAAGTTAGAATCCCATATACAGTTTGGTTGGAATATGCAAGTGAAATTAACCCATGTTTGAACAATGTCATTATTTGGAGGTGTAGGATTAGAGATGACACTTTCCTTTTTAATATATGTGGAATGTTTAAACAAATTTTTATTATTAATTATTTAATAAGTTTGATTTATTTAGTTAATTGGGTTTAATTTGGGTGTTTGGAAGAAATATTGTTGTTTTTCTCATCCAAATTTAATTCTTACATGCGATATGTTATAATGGCTTAAGCCTTGGGGTCTTGAATAGTCTCTTAGGGACCAAAACATGCATATTCCCCATATAAAATATGAAGATATTTCTCATTTATTTAGTAGAATAAATTTCAAGATCTATAACATTTTAATGAGTTATTGTTTATATTTATTGAAAAAAAAATTTGTGTGGTTATTGTTATTGTTTGAAGTTGTTTTGGGGAATTTAGTCTCAATGGAATCAAATACGTACTTAGGAAAAGCATACATGTCACCATGCATAGTCTCTCCCACTTTGCACTAGCGTTTGCTAGCCTCAAAGTGTATTCCTATTAATTTGAAGTATAAAGTTTTTAACTATATTGTACAAAAGGTTCCTAATCTTCAAAATATACTCATTTTTTAAACCGTAATGAAAATATCGTATTAAATCAAAATCCACACATGGACTGCAACTTGTATAGCAAGTGAAGACAATGAAAATTCTTCGAGACCAACTATACTTGTAACCTCACAACGATATTTATTCTCAATATCTATTAGTCGTTTTACTATCCTAAAGGAACGAAGGTCTTTGGAGGTGTAGATTCTCCAAAAAAAGACAATATTTACATTGCATAGCAACCCATTGTTAAGAAATAGTTGCGAGGGAAGGAATACCATTTCTCATTAGGACTCTTGCATCCAAGTTTACACCTTTATTGGAAAGATCATTTGCAACAAAATTATTCTTTCTCAACACATGAAAGAAGCTAATAGTAGAGAAGACTAGTTTTAGATTCCTGATTTGATCAATAATGCTTCATAATTTGCAATCCTTAGGCAAATATCCATGAACAAGGTGATGGATAACCAACTGCAATTCTCCCAACACCACAAAATCTTTGATGTTTTCTTTTCTAGCTAGAAGGATCTCTTGCAGTAATCCATATGCTTCTGTCATATTATTTGTACAATTGCATAACCCCCAACTGTACTCAATTTCAAATTTTCCATCATATTTGAGAATAAACCCTCCCGCTACCCCAAAACATACTCATTTAAATATATAAAAGAATGTAGATTTGTACCCATAAATACTTTTAACCAATGAAAAATGATAGATGCAAATGCTACTTAAGGGTTCCACATCAAACCATTAAATTCATCCATAATAAAAATTTCTTGCTGCAAGAGTTTATCCTTTATTTCGAAGTCGTAAATAAAAAGTTTGGAAATATCAAGTTAACAATCCAATGGACTCATGGGACTTCACAACTTTAAGGCTTGTTAACTTCATTCATTTTTATTTATTTTATTTGTATTTACATTTTTCAATTTATCTTGAAATTCAATATTTATGTATGTTGTGTAAGAAATAAAGTGTTTAATCTCTATAATTTCTATAATTTTTATTTTTTATTTTTATTATTAAAATTAATATGAGTTAGAGAAGCTACATTAATTTAACTAAATTTGAGTTAGAAGAAATTTGATCCCTCTAAGTGCTGGTAGATATGGAGTTAAGATGATCTAAGCCGGTTTAATTATTAATTATTATTATAAATATAAGTATATGTTAATTGTTATTTTTATTTTTTATTTTATTAGGTTATTTTTATTTTATTTTGACAGAGTCAAAATTTTAAACATTACAATATCTCTACCATTAATGGATCAAATGTTTTACATAGAAGTTAAGTTTACTTATTGAGCTCAAATATAAAGAAATTTTTAAATAAAAAGTGAATGAAGTGAGCAAATCTTGGATATAATATAAATATTATAGTATTATATTTTACCCAATATTTATTACAACTTCCACCCAGTAAAAAGTGGACGAATTACTAAGTAAAATGCATTATTATTACATTTTACCTAATATTTCCCATCACCCCTAACCTAAATATTACATTTTACTCAATATTTCCACTCGCCCCTATAGTAATTTTATAGTTGAGTTTATTTACTTTTAAACTTCAAATATAAAGAAAAATTACAATAAAAAAGGGACCAATTGAGTGGAAATATTGGGTAAAACATAATATTATAGTATTAGATAAAATGTAATAATTACATTTACCTAATATTTCTCCCCATATATACACATTATGTATTCATCCATTCAGTGATAGAAACAAAAATGCAAATGCCAAGTGTGATTCCATATCCACAAAAGTTTTTTACCTTTACAGGCTACATGGATTCAACACCATCATTTTCTACAACAAATTATGTATTTAAATATAATATCAAACTCAGATGGATATAGGTTAGTTTAATTTCCCCTTAAATAGGTTATATTCCACATGGATACCATGGGTCAATACCATGGTCATTTTTATTTTTTATTATTATTAATTTTTAAAGGGTTATCTTTATTTTGTTATTTTAATTTTATTTTCATTGAGTTAAAATGTTTACATTATATTGTATTACATTTAGTTACACACACAACACACACATATATATGGATACAATGTGTTTACATTAAAGTTACGCATTTCTAGCATCCTGGGCCGAAGAGCACCTCTCAACCCAATAAAAAATGAGCAAATTTATTAAAAATTTAATAATGGACAAACTATGATAGAAATGGACAACTCTTAGGTGAGGTTGACTCAACCTGAGAGTGCCTGCTCACAAGCCACTTCATTCATTCACAAAATCATTCGTACATAAATAAGATTGGAAATTTTGTTGAGGAATTGAACAAATTCCTTAAGAATAGATCCAATCTAACTGATCACAACAAATCTCTAATAAAATAATAATCTGGAGAATTCTACATTTCTCCATTATTCCAAGTTCCCCTCTTAATGGAGAAATGTATCAAAGCATAGCATGAATAACATGTCTACTCGCCTCAATCTCAGCTAGGCTTACAACGATACATAAAAACAACTCGATAACCAAACTTTCTTTTTTTCCTTCTTGCTAAAGGGTCCATGCTTGTTCATTTGTTTGTGAAGTTTCATCTTCACCTTTCTAGCCATAAGATAGGAGTGGAGCTTTTCCTCTTTTTTACGTTTTTTGCGCCAAAGGTGGGACACTTAAATACTTGATCTCCTCTTTCTTGATCTTGATGGAAGGCTAACATTATTTGTATTCAACGTTGCTGCAAGTTCTTGGGAATTATACTTGTCCTTAATGTTTGCAATTTCTTCAAGTTTTATTGTTTCTTCCTAGTTTCCAATATTTGCACACTGAAAAACAATGTTAGATTCATAAAGAGAACCATGTTGATTCTTGTCATCCTGCTCTTTTAAGAGAGCTTTCCTTTCTTCAATTTTCTCTGCTGAAATAGTTGGTTGTTTCATGTCATCTTTGAAATTCATTGATTCTTCGTATATAACTATGACTTTTGTGTAGATTTGATCAAGACCTCGTGTTTCAATCCATGCTTTAATGAATTGTAGCTCTTCTTCAAATTTTGTTATTTATTCCTTGTTACTGCTAATATCTGCACACTGAACTTTTCCACTGCACACTGAAATTTTCCACTTGACAAATCATCTATTAGTTTATTCTCCTGCAACATTTGTAACCAACCTTTACTTGAAAATTTTTCCTCATCATATAGTGGTTCATAAGTTGTAGCACATTCAGCAACATGAATACTTTCAACAACACCTTCATCTTTAGCTATCTCATTGCATTCCATTACGGGTTGGTTCAAATCTGTGTTTGGCATTTCATATGCCACCTATGTCCTATGATAATTTCTCCTTAATTGTTTAATTTCTCTTCGGAATTGGTTTATTTTACTTTCCCTACCCATAATATCCTTCTCCTTTCACCAATGCATTAGATGAATAAGTGAAACAATCATAAAATTATACTAACCTAGTAAAAGTTAGGTCTCTATAACAACTAAAGCACGAGACCTTTCATATCCAACAACTACTCTTCACTATGAGAATCTTAATTCCATAACAATTAGTAATAAGCAGCTACATATTCACACCACTTCACTTTGCAATCGAAAAAAAAAACACCACTAGGAAATTGTTCACTGGGATGTGGTCATCAGGTCTCTCCAGACAACGACTTGGAGCGATGGAACAATTCTCCTTCCTTTCAACCACTTGATATCGACCCTTTGTGGGCCTACGCTTTCACTACACTCTAACCTTGAGCTATGAATGTGAAAATCGTTGTGTAACACAGCCAGCTCATGATATGATCGGTGCGTTTGAATTAACTCCACACTAATGACGTGACAAAAGTACCAATTGATTATAATTAGCTCATTATTGGGTTGATGATCGCACTAATGTCAATCCCAATTAATACCTCGGCCTTGCTTGGTTCGATTCGCTCTATATCTTCCTTGGTGTGTAAGATATAGTTGTTGGCTCATGTAAACCCCATAATTCAACTATTGAACATTGGTTCCCTTCTATGCAAGTCACCAACTTAATGGAGGTCAATCTTTGTCCTCCATCTGCAAGTCTCTAAATGGTTAGCAACCATAGCCCCTTAAAACGTTAAACTGGTTGCTTTGTACACATGGAACTTTGCGCTGGATAGTTTTTGTACACAAGTCTTAGGGCTTGAAAAACAACTCAATATGCAACACTCTTTCTCTCTCCACTGCGTGACTCTCCAACACAGTGGCACGCCACAAATTTACACAAACAATCTCTCACCTTTGTATTCTCCTCCCTGGATTGAGCACTCAACAGGTTCTATCAACAACAAAAAATGCATAAAATTGATGTTCTTCTCCAACTATTTGGACAAACTGATGCATGTCTTTGTGCTACAAACCAGTAACACAATATCAGAATGGAGCCACAGAAAACCAGGTAAATACACTCGAACCAGGTAATTAGACGTTGGATAGGCAACCTCCTAACACCAGGTCAAGCAATGAATCTCATGCTCAGATTCAAAACAACAGTGCTCTCCTATAGCTCTTCAAACAACACCCCCTGTCCAGTTCAAATGCTCCATGCCCTTGGAGAAACTCCAAGCAACCTCATGATCCAAAAACAACAGAATTGACTATTTGCACAATTTCACCAAATATTAACTAAGGTTGCTTTTAAGTGAACAAATAGGGAAAATTGATTTTTAAGTACCTTAAAATTAAAAACTTGAAATCTGAACAACAGAAATAAGAAGCAAACATAGAAAAATTGATGACGGAGTTCGTCCCTCCTGGACTACATCTCTGGGTCTGCTTCCAATGGGCATCCGTTGTATTAAAAATGCTCATAAAGTCTCTTTACATCAAATTCACCATTCTAAAATGTGCACACATGCATCAATGGATACTTTTACTAATAGGCCTTGGCCTCAACTATCCAACGCAACTTTTAGATTACAAAAAGGCCCAATAATGGCCAATTTATGTCTCAAAAGGCATTTACAGGCACTCTTCAAAAGAATTACAGGCTCAACCCTTTACACCCCCCTTGTCACTGGCACAGTGGTAAACCTTTTATAAATCCACGGGCAGGTCCTGGGGTCAAACCTGAGGGCCTCCTAGGATCGAATTTGCAAACTATAGAAATATGTTACAACAACGTATGTTAACATAACACTTCGGTGCAACGAAATTACATATATATTATTTAGAACTATATTGTAATGTTCTTTTACAATGCATATATCCCACATATTCATGGGGTATTACAACTTTGGGATATGGTTTATAACCAATGTCCAACGGCGGTATAATGTTTCAACCTGTGGCATAAGGTATATTGTATGGTTGAACTTTGGAGTTAGCCCTGTGTGATATGTGGAGATTGGATGACATCTATGTTAACAAACATTGGTATATAGTTACTTTGTGTCGAGTTCAGAATGGCGTTTGGCATATGGTTAAAACGATCGACAGGTTTGGCAGACTACCGAATATGGAAGCTCCACCAAACCTTCCCCCAAATTCAACATAAAAATTATTTAAATATATTCATGCGCCGAAGGATTAATAAAGCAATGTTGTGGTGTATTGGTAAAGTTTTGTAGTGTCGACCCAGTGGTCGTGGGTTCGGCCCACAACTATTCTACCTAGTTTGAATTCCACGTGTCCTGCTATGAGACTACCACGTGCCCTGCTATGAGACTTCCACGTGCCATGTTCTAAGACTGCCACTTGGCATGCTCTGGCCCATTTTTTCCCTATTTAGGAAAAAATTCAGAACATGTTTTCTCCCTCATACGTAGGACATTTTGTACACTGAATATACCATCGGAATGAGCGCGACGAGCTCTTCAACTTGGAACTGGTTTCATGAGCATATGAGAGTAAAATTTTGAGCATTTCGAGGATCCTCTTAGATCATTCCTCTTCACTAAAAGCTTTTGGACCACCAAAAGTTTGGTTTTAGTAGACATGAGGTGAGGGTACAACTCCCTCACACTTCCTATCTCCATCCACCTTGCTCTACTTGGATTCATGCCTTTGAGTCTCACTCGAAGATACTCTACATCTCCTCACTTGGAAGTGCGAACCTTCCTATCCTAGACGGTATCTTCCTGTAACTCAGTCATACATTCATGTGAAAAATCATCTACAGTTGGAATTTGAGCATTTTCCTCTAGATCCATGATACAGCTTCTAATTTTCAACATTTACAATTGAATATATGTGAATTTATGGAGGAAATTTCAACTGGAATGCATTGTGCCCAATATTTTCAACAATTTTAAAAGGACCTGTTGAAGCCTCAAAAATCGCTACAACAACACCTAGTCTCCATCTTTCATCCTCAAGTTATACAACTTTTTCTGCAATAACAGATTATTCACCAAAGACTTAGATTGGTACAAAGTCCCTAACTTGTCCCACAAAACCTTCGTCGTAGCTTCCCCTGATACATTCAGCAATACTGAATCTGAGACACACAATTGTTGTGCTCTTTGCCTTCCGATCCAACTTCTTCCATTCTTCATCGGACACTCTCGTTGGTTTAGTACCTAGATCTACCGTGATCCACTGATCTTTATCCACCAACAGATCCTCCATATTGATTTTCCACAACTCAAAACTCTGACCATTAAATTTCTCGATCTCTATCTTTCCACTACTTGCCATATTCTTTCACCACCAGAATCAATCTCGCAAATCTCCCATTGAACAGGGTTTACCACAGGCCTGAGGGAAACCCCTCAGTAACAAAGGCGTCCCCTTGAAGCCAAAACAACTCTGATACCAAATGTAGGTTTTAAACCCATACAGAAATTACCTGCATACGAATTCTAAAACACATAAAATAAAAATGCGAGAGCATAACACATAAAACACATATGCGCAGAGATTTCCCTTGGATCCCAAAATCAGGACTACCATCTTGATTTTTCATTATGTTCCTTTCAATGTTACAATACATATTTATACATGTTGAAGCATCCAATACCATGGACCAAAAACTATCGCGTCCAATACCATGGACTGAAAACCATCACGTCCAAAAACATGTGCGAAAATCATGCACAAAACCATAGGTGGGTCTGCCCATCCTAACATAGGGTCCAAAACCAAAATTTTCCAGGGCGCTGCCCTAGACCCCATAAAGTGGGGCTATGGGTATGCCTCAAATCCCCTATGACCTCGCTACACAATCGACACAACGAAGGGGGGCTCCGCCCCCCCTCTAACCCCCCAGTTAACTACTTGGGCTAGTTGTGGAAAGAATATAACACAACCCAACAATATTATAACTCAGTCATACATTCATGTGAAACTTCATCTATAGTTGGAATTTGAGCATTTTCCTCTAGATCCATGATCATTGGAGGTTCATACAACTTCTAATTTTCAACACTTACAATTGAATATATATGCATGTATGGAGGAAATTTCAACCAGAATGCACTGTGCCCAATCTTTTCAACAATTTTAAAAGGACCTATTGAAGCCTCGAAAATTGCTACGACAACATGGGGAAAACCACCCGGTCCGGACCTTGAAAGCAACTCTTTTTCTGTTTGGTATAGTGGCTCTGACTAGGGATAATGGGACGAGTTTCCCAGAAAGGGTTGATTTGATAATATTGATGGGATGATATAGGATGTAATGGGAAATGATTCAGCTAAGTGTAATCTACTATAACTACTAAACACATGCATATATCTTAATCTAACATTATCTAACTATAAACATACTCGGGAATAAAATACGATATGTGGTCTACAATGATGTCTTACAACAACTAGTAATAAAGATCATTCAACTACCAAAAGAAATGAAATCGTTTAGCAATAATTGTTTTGGATACATAGTTAGACAAAACAATTGAGAGAAATATATCACATATAAAAATCGTTTATGTATTCAAAAACAAAATCAGAGCTAACATCATACAGAAGTGCAAGAATGCAAAACTATAATTCAGACTTTCATACATAAAACAATTGAAAGAATAAGTACTGCTTAATACATAAATAAAACATAACCATATGATAAAAGTATCACTATGATAAGTCCTGCTCATGTGCTTCAGTAATATTGACCCAATTTCATTCAATCCAACACATTCTATGAGTACAAAAGTGCATTTCAGTAGAACATGCTAGATATTTAAAGAAAAATAGATCATGTTCCATTCATTTCATCAAACCCTCCTCAAAAGTACAAAAGTGTAATGTCTTGAAAAGTGTTTTTGATCGAATTTTTGGACCCCTCTCTAAGTGCATGAGAGGGGTTTAAATACTAAAATATATGTCTTAAAATAGATTAGTACAAAAATAGTTGAGGAGGTTTCAAAAAACCTTCCTCATAATGGGAAAAAATAAAAGTAAAAGTAAAATAAATTAATGAATATCTCCTTTGAACTTGTTCTCTAAGGTCGCAAATATCAATCATTGGCTTGAGCTGAGACGACTGACTGATTGTAGATTTTAACTGCCCAACAAATATGGCATCTATAAATTCTGGCACCATCTTTTGTGTAGAGGTTGTTAAACACCTCATATTCATCCACTAGCTGTGTGGTTTTACTAGAAATTGCCAGTATGTCTCCCAATTCAGGTTGGTTAGTTGTTTAATAGCCTCTTCCTTTTCCTACGTTGTCTGTTTCCATTGCTGCTCTAGTTGCTTGACATCTGGTAGAAAACCTGTTACACACTCTTTGACAAGATTGGCACCATGAAGGTTTTCATTTACAGCCTCCATTATGCTGCTTGTTGCTCCTGCTGCTATCACTATTTCCCTTTCTGCCTGTTTCAATCAAGAACCCCAATCCGTAAACAAAATATCTTTGTGAGACTCCTCCAGTTTTGGTAGGTTAGCCTTTCTTCAATCCTCTAATTTTTGTCAGGTGATAAATTCATAAACCCTTTTGTGAATTTCTTTGTACTTAAGAATCATAACATTTACTTGGTTTTTTAACTTATCATTAGTCTCGCAGTAAGGATTTATTTGCGAGATTTTCTGGAAGAATACTTCTACTTGCTACATTAGTAGGGAATTGAGGCTGACTGCTTCTTTGATGAATTCATCAATTTGCGGGTTGCATTTGAATTTATCCATCATGACTTATATTTGTGAATCCTTTTATACTAAGATAGTTTGGCACTGTATCCTCATCTGCTCGAATTCTCTTTGAAGTTGGGCTACCTGTAATTCTTCTTGCTGATTAGTTTTTACTTGGGCTAATTGCCCTTCTAGAAGTAGAATTTTCTATTCCTTTTCCTTTAACAACATTTGGATTTCCATCGTCTTGTCGATGGTGACTGTGGCACAACCTCATGCGAACTGCGACAACTTTGTGAGATTCTCTAATGGGTCGATAGGCGTGTTCTTCTACACAATATCCATTGGTTCATTTTCCACGTAATAGTAGTGGTGTCCAGTTTCCTTTTCTTCCATTGTCTTTTCACTACAACCTTGTGGGTTGGACTATAGAATATATCTAATGGAGGTATTTCCTCAATTATTAAGAGAATTTTGGAAGTAGGAACAACAAGAATAATTTCAATATCCTGAGTACTTGTAGCTTCTTCCCCTCTTGTTTATGGATTTTGTTTATGTTGGGTTTGCTTGGGAGTTTTCAGTTTAAATGTTTTCTCAATATTTATGTCTGTATGGAGCCTTTTATTGAACCGCTCCCATTATTGTTCCAAGTCAATGATTGGAGCTTTTCTTGACTAAGCTAAAGTAGAAGCAACCTCTGCCTGCTTCTTTGCTAAGGCCTGCTCGGCCATCTCCTCTGTACTTTTAGTTGTGTCTTTCTCAGACTCTTTATTTGTGTTTCCTCCCCCATTTTGAGATTGTCGCTCTGAGTGCTCTGACTCATGAGTCAAATTTTCTTGGGTTTCTTCTTCATAATTTTCTTTGGAACTTCCCTCGAAGCTTACACTAAGAGTTGGCTCTCTTATTGGTTCAATATGCAGTAGGTCCAATGGGACTTTTGACAGTTTCTTATTTCTGTACACATGGAGAGCATTAATATCTTCCGGGGTCAACAGTAGTGATGCCATATGTAGAACTTGTGAAAATGTCTCTGCTTGTAGGAAGAGGTCATCGAAGGTGTTAGCCTCCTGCTGCAGCATGTTATTCATCTTTCATGATTGATATTTTTACATGCCAAATATGTCATACTTTGCATGCTGCAATGTTCCATATTTGCTACAAAGGCCAAAGAAGGATGCCATGAGAGTGTGCTAGCCTAAATGCCACTGTTTTGTTCCAATTTTGATGTGCTATTCCATTTTTTGAAGAATTTTTAGTTAAAGGGAGGTCCAAACAGTTCAATCTTGGTCTCCCTAGGTTTCAATTTCTTGTTTTAGAATATAGAGAATGAATATCTGTCCAAACAGCTTAATCTTGGCAGATTCTTAGATAGGTAGAGAAGCAAGGGTGCTCAACAGCTTAATCTGAGGCCCTGGATGAAATAAGTGTAGTTATAGATAGGAGGACAGAAAAAGAAAAAGTTGAAAAGCTGGGTCTGCAAGTCTAAGTGCACCCAAACCAAAAAGAAGAAAAAATGCTAGGTAAGTAGGCTGGGCATGTAGTTTTGAGGTTGCAGAATGTTGATATGTGATCAATTTCATGTTTTCAAGTGTCATATCTATTCAAGTCACAATCATCAGGCAGTTTCCATTTGAAAGACTTCAAGTGAGGCATGTCTAACTCCCTCTTCTTCTTATTTCCCAGATCATTCACTAACATCCCCTCAAGGACCTTGGGATCTGCCCAAAGAGTCCATCTTCACTCCATTCTTGTTCAAACCAAGTTGACATCTGAGTTGACTTAGTGAAAAGAAGCCACATTTCTTGTGTAAAAGTCATTTCTCCATAGTCCATTCACTTTCTATGCCTAAGTTTCAGTTCACAAACTTAGCCCCTCCCCTACATTTTGCCTCACAAGTTCATATTAACTTCTAATTCTATTTATTAGCTCCCTAAATCATTTCCCCTCCCTCTATTCTACAAAAAACTATATAAAAAACCCCCAAAAATATTAAATATCCCCTCCATGGCAACTATAGCCAAATAAATAAAAGTCGGGAAATATTAGGTTCATCTGGGATCTACTATTAGCCCTTCCGCGTTGTTACTCTCGAGATTTATTTAACTTCTGGTTAAATAAATAACCATGCTAAACCCCTCCCCCACACACCAAACCATACCACACCCTGCGCACATTGTATTTGGGTTTTATTAATGTCTCATTAATAAATAACCATAATCCCGCGCCCAACACATTAATTTCTAAAGTCCAAAACCTACCCAAGGCCGCGGATAATTAAAGATTATCACGCGCGCATTTCTATTAAATCCCTCTCATCTTGTCCTCCCGTCCACCGTCGGATCATGCCCCACAGATCCGACGGCCCTCATGCATATTGGGTGACCCTTCATAGTGGAACGATAGTACCCGATGGACGAAGGTTTCACCGTTGTACACCAGGACATCTGTCGGCTTTTCATTGCATCGGTCCACCCCTGACACATACCGTTCCTGTACCAAAGGCGGTCCGACGCAAACCGGAAACCGCTCTCCCCTTACGTGACGTAAGCACCGCGTCACCCTGCCACATCACCGCCTCAGCCCTTCATGCCTGCGTCGGCCTCCTGCCACCGTACTGCCACGTCATCACCCTGCCGTACTGTCATATCACCTTGCTGACATCACCATCCATACTGGGACCCACTGCTGACATCATGCTGACATCATCCGCCGTACTGCTAACGTCACCCGCAAAAAAAAAGCGCGCAAGTGAAAAATCGATGCTTCGGAGGCCCGAATTCAAATTTCGAGGCCAAAATGGGGAATCTTTGGGGAATATTTTGTTCGGCAGTCGTTTTTGCACCGAAAACGGCAGAAAAGACCCGATTTAACAATTTTAAGCATATCAGCAGGGAGAGAGATGTCCCGATTCAGATGTCAAAGAGTATCAGAGCAAAAGTGAGGCCAAAATTCATGTCAAAGAGTATCAGGATGCGGCAAAGTGTATCAGTGAAGATCTATCAGCGGCCCGAAGTAGGAAAACATTAAAGAGGCCTCCAACAAAGTCAACAAAACAATAGATGCCATTTAAAAGCCCTCAAATCACAGTTACTGCACATCAAAGTCACATGAGATCAATGGACCAAAGCTCAAAGCACAGTTATTGCAGAAGCACTGCACCAAGTCACAGAGGACACCATATTAACTCATTTTGATCCAGCTACCTCTGGCGCAGCTCAAATAGATATTTACTTGCATTTAATTTTAGCACAAGTTTAGGTTTAAAAAGCTTTTTCCCGCAAACCAGTTTAGGTCGGCTGTAATTAATACTTTTGGATATTTTACCTATATATACCGCCCTAAACAATGTAATGAGGGTTGGTTGTTATTGGATGGATAGTTGGCTAATGCATTCCAAGAAAGGCTCGCACTGTGTATCTGATATTTTTCTATAATCAAAGACTACTTACGAGCTTGGAGAATGGATTGTTTACTGTGTTTAATGGTTGAAGAGTGACTGTGGAATTCTTGTGCTGTTACATGACTCAATAAGTGCTTCTTACCTCTGTTTTCCATTCATAAATCACCATCTAAACAACATAAAGAAAGATTAGCTTAGAACTTGTTTAATTGCACTCTATGCTCAAATTATGCTATTTCTTTATGTTTTCATCTGTTTTAGGCATAAATATGGATTCCACATGGCTCATGTTTGCCTTAATTCACCATGTATGACAGTTATCCAGGGATTCTTAACTGCCCCTAGATAGAGCTCATTTCCCTTCCCTCTGTTAAGCTGAGAGAGATTCTTAATTGCCTCTCATTCCTTATATTTCATTCCATCTCTTTAGCTTGAAGGTTGTTTTATGTGCAGCTACCTTGCTCCATGTTCCTCTTGTGACCAAGAAAACGCACCAGCAGTCTTACTCCACGACTCCATGCCCAATGGTTTGAACTTATCACACTATGCATTGCCTCTTGAAATCATCCTCCTTCCACCCAAACACAAACAAAACCCCTTGAACCCAATAACTAGCCTAAAATCATAATTAACAAAGCTAAATCATTAAGAGAGAGCCCTCTTTGATTGCAGGTGGGCTAGAACCTGCAATCCAAAGATTGGTTTGTGGTTACCTCGGGCGTATCCCTTTAGGAGCTTAGGGACAACCTAAGTGTTAACATAATGGCGACTCCACTGGGGACCTCCTCAGATAATATCACAAAACCAGTCCGAAGCTCTGCAGAGGAAGAATCCGACCTTTAAAAGTTTCTGTTCAACCTGTATTGTTAGAAAAAATTCCTAAAAAACAAGTTAGATGTTGGCTCCCAAAAAGCAGTCACATTACACAAGATCAAATCCAGACCCAAAACCCCCAGCTGTTTTTGAAAATCCCAATATAATCCCTAAGATCCTTAGAAAACAAGAGCAACCAGAAGGCTTGACTGCTACTAGTCCTGAAACAGTTCAGCCTAGCTGTTCTTCAACCCCTGTTAAAGTTCTGTTTCATTCAAACCCTACTTCCCCTTGTTCATCATCTTCTTCTCCAAGTACCACTTCCACACCTTCGTTCACTACATATACCACCGCTTATACTCCTATTATCCCAGTAACCCCAGTTGTTCCGCTTATCCCTGTTAATATGGCTAATAGATATGCACCTTTACAATTGCCTGCTAATCCTGGGGCTATGCCTCAGGATTACCAAAATAAAATTACTTATCTTGACGGCACAAATACCTGCACGGCCCTACAACATACAAAGAAAATGCAGGATTACTTTGAGAGCTATGAGATTGACGATGACAGTGTGAGAATGAAGATCTTTGTCCAAAGTTTGACAGGTGATGTCAGGACTTGGTTTAGAGCGCTCCTAGCCCATTCCATAGCAGACCCAGAAGCCTTATATTAGTCATTTATCAACAGATGGGAGAAAAAGAAAGACCCCTTGCACATACTATCTGAATATGACACCATCAAAAGAGGCCCTCAGGAGACTGTGTTGGACTACTGTGCACGATTTAATAATGTTTATAATGCGATACCACAGAACTTAAGACCGCCACCCGATCTTGCTTTATACAAATTCCCTGATGGTTTTGATGCCAAAATGGCTTATTAGTTAAGGGAAAGAGCCCCTCAAAGCCTTGCAGAAATGCAAAATGTTGCTGTTAGTGTGGAGGCAAATCTAATTGCCAAAAGAAACAGAGCTAGAACCGAGAGAAGAACTACCTTTAAGGAAGAACCCTCAGCCTTAGACCAGAAGCTAGATGCTATTATCAATGGCATGCATAGGCTAGGAGACAGAGTAGAGAGCGTTGAGAGGAAATCACTGTGGGAAGGACAACAACCAAATAATACAAGGAACTCAAATTTCAGAAAAGCTCAACACACAAACGCTGGAAGGGCTAGTCCAGACCATGATATTAGGCCTCCTTTCCAAGAAAACTACACAGAGGCATCCACTTCTAGTGAGCCCACAGAAGAGACTCACATGAACTTGATAGATTCAAAGAATGAGTAACATATTTTTCTCACTCAAGAAGACCAAGACTATCAGGATGTAAATCAATTTCAGACTAAGTCTGGAGAGTCTTTTGATTTTAAACAAGGCTATGATTCTGTAGTGTATGAGGTTCACAAATAATATAAGATGAGAACAAGAAACATTGATATCCCTGCACCTAGCAAAACAAAAGAGAGCAAACAACCCAACAATATTAAAGGCAAGGTTGTCATAACAGAACCAGATGATATAACTATCTCAAACCCGTACCAAGTGACTGTAGAGGACATAATAGACATACAACCTCCTACTGATCAGCCTCTACCTCCTTCTTCCTCAAAAGAAGATTTGAACAACAATCCTAAAAGCCTTCCCAAAACAGAAATATCACAAAGTGTCATTCATCATAACGCTGATAATCAAAAGGAAAACATAGAACATATTCTTGAAAAGGAGAAATCTGCTACTTCTAACGCAAAAGTTCCATTAGAGAAACCATTTAATTTAGAAGCAGAGATTGGAAAACTTAAGATATCCATCCCCCTCTTAGAACTTGCCAAACATGATGTATATAGGCAACAAATTCAGAGGTCACTTCAAATGCCATAGGTCAAGGATGATGTAAATTTTTTAGATGATACCCCTGAGCTGTTGTTTGGTCCAGAAATTAATGGAAAATCAACATATGGATCTGTTCCACCCTTTTATGTCAGTCTACGCATACATGACAAAACCTTGCATAATGCTATGTTTGACTCAGGTGCCTCACACAATCTTATGCCCAAAGCTGTAATGGAAAAGCTAAACCTTGATGTCACAAGACCTTACAAAGATCTATACTCCTTTGACTCAAGTCAGGTAAAGTGTTTAGGCTTAATCAAAGACCTTTATGTGTCTTTAGTCCAATTTCCCAACAAGACAATCCTAATGGACGTAGTAGTTGCTGACATTCCAACAAAATATGGCATGCTCCTATCAAGAACATGGGGAGAAAAACTCCAAGGATCCCTCCAACTTGACCTCTCTTATGCCACTATTTCTGTCTTTGGGCAACCAAAGAGACTGTACAGAGAAACACTCATGAAGTATGTGGTAAGTAGTGAGGAAAAGCCCCAAAATTTTCCAATTTACTCAATCCATTCTGATATGGATTCATTTATTATTTTTAATGATGACACCAATCCTCCAACTAATGAGAAGCCTTTAGCTTTAGAGTTAGAAACATGCATAAACGAGGAATCGGTTGCCCATGCCCATGAAATGGTCACAACAGTCAAGGCAACTAGCAAACAAGAAGAACCTCCTCAAACAGAAATTTTAAATCTATCCAATCCTAAAATAACTGAAACTCTTAATACAAACCAAAAACAAGAAGTTACATGGTATTTACAGTTTGATGCTTCTGTCAACAAGTTAGGAGCAGGGGCAGGTACATGGATTCACAACACACATGACAATCATGCAAAAGTTCATGCCTACAAACTAAATTTCAGATGTACCAACAACATGGCAGAGTATGAGGCTCTCCTCTTAGGCCTAAAATTGCTCAAAGTTCTAGGAGCTGCAAAAGTGTCCATTCTAGGTGACTCCGATTTAATTATACAACAAATGAAGGGCAACTTTGTTACTAATGAGAATAGAATGAGGGCCTATAGGACTGCTGCCACATAAATACTTAATACCTTCACTGAATCCGAGCTGGCCAAGATTTCTAGAAACCATAACATACATGCACACAACCTAGCCACTTTTGCTAGTACATGCAAGCTTCCCTTTGAGCCAAATCACCATTTTACTGCTGAGATAAAACATAAGCCTACTATCCCGAACAATATTAAGGATTGGCAAGTATTTGAGAATGATGCCCAGATTAACAATTTCCTCACTCTTGAGGGCGAGTCTTCAAATTTAAACATTGACATGGAGGCCATGAACGATTCCCAACAACAAACAAATGAAAATCAGCAGGCTGTAACAGCTGCAACAACAAAACAAATCCTTAACCCAATTGTTTTTGACAATGCAAACATAGAACAGCTGAAACAAACACAGTTAGAGGAAACAACCAAAGCAGAGGCTGAGTTCATTGATCTAAAGAATAATTTTTTGCCTGCTGGCCTTACTCCATTAGAAGACATGTTTGATGATAATGATGTGCCCAAAAAGCCAAAAATGGAGCCTTTAGATGCTGCAATAGAAGAACACAACATAGGGACAACAGAAAAGCCCAAAAGGATTAAATTGTACAAAAATCTGCCCCCTGATCAAGAAACAAAGTATGTGGATTTGTTCAAAGAGTTCCAAGATGTATTTTCTTGGAGTTATGAGGACTTGAAGTCCTATGACACCTCAGTGATTCAACATTCCATTCCCTTAAAACCAAATCAAAAACCATTCAAGCAGAAACTTAGAAGAATAAACCCTATGCTTCTTCCCCTCATTGAGAAGGAAGTGAAGAGAATGTTTGAAGTAGGTATTTATAGCACCCACCAGATTTTATGAGTGGGTATCCAATCCTGTCCCCACAAGGAAAAAATTAGGGGAGATCAGACTATGTGTAGATCTAATAAACTTAAACCAGGTCTCTTTAAAAGACCACTACTCTTTGCCTAAAATGGATCACATCCTACAAAGAGTAGTGGGGTCATCTAGAATCTCTTTACTAGATGGATTTTCAGGTTTCAATCAAATACTTGTTCACCCAGATGACCAAGACAAGACAACCTTTACCACACCCTGGGGAACATTTAAGTATGTTAAAATGCCTTTCGGGTTAAAGAACGCTGGTGCCACCTTTCAAAGGGCAATGGATATTGCATTTGCCAAGGAAATCCATGAATTCCTTGTTGTCTATATTGATGACTTGACCCCTTTCTCCAAATCCGATCAAGAGCACCTCAAACACTTAAGTCAAATTTTCATGACATGTAGGAAATATGGCATTTCCTTGAATCCCAAGAAGTCCTTGTTTGGCCCTGAGGAGGGTAAATTGTTAGGCCACATCATCTCAAAAGACGGTATCAGAATTGATTCGGAAAGGATCCAAGCCATCCTTCAAATTCCATACCCAAGAAACATAAAAGAGTTGCAAGCATTCCTTGGAAAGATCAATTTCCTAAGGAGATTTATCCCAAATTTAGCTGAACTGATAAGACTGTTAAGCAACATGTTAAAAAAGGATTCCAAGGTAAGATGGTCTCTGGAAACCAAGCAGGCTTTTGAGAGTATCAAAGCTGCCTTGACTCAAACGCCTGTACTCACAAGTCCACAATTTGACAAGGATTTTATCATCTTTTCCTTTGCTTCAAATCACACAATAGCTGTTGTCCTTCTGCAAAAGGATGACCAAGGAAATGAAAAACCAATCGCATTTTTCAGCCGAGCCTTAAGAGATGCACCCTTGAAATACCAAATCATGGAGAAGCAGGCCTATGCCCTTGTTAAGGCCATAAAAGACTTCAGAGTTTATATTTTATATTCACATGTGATTGCCTATGTCCCAAACTCTGCTGTAAAAGACATATTAACTCAAGAGGGGCTAGAAGGCAGAAGAGGCAAGTGGATTACCAACATTCTTGAATATGACATTGAGATAAAACCCACCAAGCTGATAAAGGGACAAGGTCTGGCCAAGCTAATGTCAGAAACAAATTTTCAAGCCTTAGACATCAACCAACTGGACAATGAACCGGAGCTGGCGACTCCACAGATCAGTGAAACCTTTTTACAATCCCCATGGTATGCTGATATTTGTCATGTATTGTTAAACCTGTGTGCTCCCCCAGGGTTGTCCAGTACCAAAAAGAGATTTTAAAAAATGAAAGCATCAAAGTTTTGTGTCTTAGATGGTGCCCTGTTTTGGAGAAATCGTGAAGGAATTTTACTGAAATGTTTAACCATAAATGAAACTAACAACATCATGAAAGAATTCCATGCAGGGGACTGTGGAGGGAATCTATATTGGAAGTCCACTGCTGACAAGATTTTAAGGGCCGGTTATTATTGGCCCTCTCTGTTTGCAGATGTCAAGTAATTTGTTGTTTCATGTCACAAATGCCAAATCTTTGAAGGAAAAAGAAAATTGCTGCCTTTGCCCCTAAAACCCATCTCAACCGAAAAGCCTTTTCAACAGTGGGGTCTTGACTTCATAGGTGAAATTCATACCTCATCTTTAGGCCAACACAAGTGGATTTTAACAACCACTGACTATTTCACCAAGTGGATTAAAGCCATCCCATGTAGGCAAGCCAATGACTCCACTATTATCTGATTCCTTGAGGACAATATCCTTTCCAGATTTGGCTACCCTGAGGAAATCATCACTGACAATGCTGCTGCCTTCAAATCCAGAAAGATGATCAACTTCTACCATAAAATCCATATTACCTTGGGCCACTCTATAGCCTACTATCCTCAAGGTAATGGCTTGGCCGAATAATCCAATAAAAGCCTCATCAACATCATAAAGAAAGTGTTGGAAGAAAAAAAAAAAGAACTGGCATAGGAAGCTCACAAATGCCTTGTGGGCAGACAAACTTTCAACCAAGAGATCTATTGGGATGAGCCCTTATGAGCTAGTATATGGCATGGAAGCCTGATTCCCTTCATCTTTGGGCATCCCTACTATCAAACTGTTACAGGAGATTCAGGCTGAACCAAATGACATTCAAAGAAGAATTAATCAGACCTTTCATCTTCAGCAAGCCAGAGAGCAAGTGTATGACCAAGCTTAGATTTTGCATGAGAAACTCAAAAAGATGTTTGATAAGAGAGCCAAGGCTGAGGATTTCTATGTGGGCAGCAAAGTTCTAAGGTGGGATTCACGAAGAGAAGACAAGGGAAAACATGCAAAATTTGATTTTCTTTGGAAAGGTCCATTTATTATCAGCGCTGTGCAAGGCAACAACACATATTTCCTCAAATCTGTAGATGGTAGCACAGCTGAAGAGGGCCCTATAAATGGCCGAATGTTAAACCATTATCATGATCCCTTTTGTTGAGAATCCCTAGCAGTATCATGTCTGTACATAGATGTTTGTATATATCAGCACTTTGTTTTATTTTTGTGTAACAGTCCAAATGATAGAGCACGTAGAAGAAAGTAGGCAGTGTTGTACAGTTCACAAGCAAAGTCAGTTGAGGGAAAGTGCTGTTCTCATTCCAGAGTTTCAAGAGACTAACAGTCAGCACTAAGAAGTTTCAATCTACAACGACAACAGAAGATCAAGGCAGTCTGACCTGTTGTTCTTGACTTTTCACAAGGAAAAGCCATCCCCAAGTGGAGCCACTGTTAGCCTCCTGCTGCAGCAGGTTATTCATCTTTCATTATTGACATTTTTACATGCCAAATATGTCATACTTTGCATGATGCAATGTTCCATATTTGCTACAGAGGCCAAAGAAGGATGCCATGAGAGTTTGCTAGTCTAAATGCCACTGCTGTGTTCAATTTTGATGTGCTATTCCATTTTTTGAAGAATTTTCAGTTAAAGGGAGGTCCAAACAGTTCAATCTTGGTCTCCCTAGGTTTCAATTTCTTGTTTTAGAATACAGGGAATGAATATCTGTCCAAACAGCTTAATCTTGGAATATTCTTAGATAGGTAGAGAAGCAAGGGTGCTCAATAGCTTAATCTGAGGCCCTGGATGAAATAAGTGTAGTTATAGATAGGAGGACAGAAAAAGAAAAATTTGAAAAGCTAGGTCTACAAGTCTAAGTGCACCCAAACCAAAAAGAAGAAAAATGCTAGGTAAGTAGGCTGGGTAGGTAGTTTTGAGGTTGCAGAATGTTGATTTGTGATCAATTTCATGTTTTCAAGTGTCATATCTATTCAAGTCACAATCATCGGGCAGTTTCCATTTGAAAGACTTCAAGCGAGGCATGTCTAACTCCCCCTTCTTCTTATTTCCCAGATCATTCACTAACATCCCCTCAAGGACCTTGGGATCTGCCCAAAGAGTCCATCTTCACTCCATTCTTGTTCAAACCAAGTTGACATCTAAGTTGACTTAGTGAAAAGAAGCCACATTTCTTGTGTAAAAGTCATTTCTCCACAGTCCATTCACTTTCTATGCCTAAGTTTCAGTTCACAAACTTAGCCCCTCCCCTACATTTCGCCTCACAAGTTCATATTAACTTCTAATTCTATTTATTAGCTCCTTAAATCATTCCCCTCCCTCTATTCTACAAAAAACTATATAAAAAAACCCCCAAAAATATTAAATATCCCCTCCATGGCAACTATAGCCAAATAAATAAAAGTCGGGAAATATTAGGTTCATCTGGGATCTACTATTAGCCCTTATGTGTCATTACTCTCGGGATTTATTTAACTTTTGGTTAAATAAATAACCATGCTAAACCCCTCCCCCACACACCAAACCATACCACACCCCGCGCACATTGTATTTGGGTTTTATTAATGTTTGATTAATAAATAACCATAATCCCGCGCCCAACACATTAATTTCTAAAGTCCAAAACCCACCGGAGGCCGCGGATAATTAAAGTTTATCGCGCACGCATTTCTATTAAATCCCGCTCATCTTGTCCTCTCGTCCACCGTCGGATCACGCCTCATAGATTCGACGGCCCTCATACATATCGGGCGCCCCTTCATAGCGGAACGATAGTACCCGATGGACGATGGTTTCACCGTTGTACACCGGGACAGCTGTCGGCTTTTCATTGCATCGGGCCGCCCCTGACACATATCGCTCCCGTACCAAAGGTGGTCCGACGTAAACCAGAAACCGCTCTCCCCTTGCGTGACGTAAGCACCGCGTCACCCTACCACATCACCGCCACCTCACCCCTTCATGCCTGCGTCGGTCTCCTGCCACCGTACTGCCACATCATCACCCTGTCGTACTGCCACGTCACCATGCTGACATCACCATCTGTACTGGGACCCACTGCTGACGTCATCCATCATACCGTTGACGTCATGCTGACATCACCCGCTAAAAAAAAAGCGCACAAGTGTAAAATCGATGCTTCGGAGGCCCGAATTCAAATTTCGAGGCCAAAATGGGGAATCTTTTGTTCAACAGTCGTTTTTTCGCCGAAAAGGGTAGAAAATGCCCGATTTAACAGTTTTAAGCGTATCAGCAGGGAGAGAGATGTCCCGATTCAGATGTGAAAGAGTATCAGAGCAAAAGTGAGGCCAAAATTCATGTCAAAGAGTATCAGGATGCGACAAAGTGTATCAGTGAATATCTATCAGTGGCCCGAAGCAGGAAAACATTAAAGAGGCCTCCAGCGAAGTCAACAAAACAATAGATTCCATTTAAAAGCCCTCAAATCATAGTTACTGCACATCAAAGTCACATGAGATCAGTGGACCAAAGCTCAAAGCACAGTTATTGCAGAAGCACTGCACCAAGTCACAAAGGACACCATATTAACTCATTTTGATCCAGCTACCTCTGGCGCAACTCAAATAGATATTTACTTGCATTTAATTTTAGCACAAGTTTAGGTTTAAAAAGCTTTTTCCCGCAGACCAGTTTAGGTCGGCTGTAATTAATACTTTTGGATATCTTACCTATATATACCGCCTTGAACAATGTAATGAGGGTTGGTTATTATTGGATGGATAGTTGGATAATGCATTCCAAGAAAGACTCGCATTGTGTATCTGATATTTTTCTATAATCAAAGACTGATTACGAGCTTGGAGAATGGATTGTTTACTGTGTTTAATGGTTGAAGAGTGACTGTGGAATTCTTGTGCTGTTACATGACTCAAAAAGTGCTTCTTACCTCTATTTTCCATTCATAAATTACCATCTAAACAACAAAAAGAAAGATTAACTTAGAACTTATTTAACTGCACTCTATGCTCAATTTCTGTTGTTTCTTTATGTTTTCATCTGTTTTAGGCATAAATATGGATTCCACATGGCTCATGTTTGCCCTAATTCACCATGTATGACAGTTATCCAGGGATTCTTAACTTCCCCTAGATAAAGCTCATTTCCCTTCCCTCTGTTAAGTTGAGTGAGAGATTCTTAATTGCCTCTCATTCCTTATATTTCATTCCATCTCTTTAGCTTGAAGGTTGTTTTATGTGCAACTACCTTGCTCCATGTTCCTCTTGTGACCAAGAAAACGCACCAGCAGTCTTACTCCACGACTCCATGCCCAATGGTTTGAACTTATCACACTATGCATTGCCTCTTTACTTGAAAGCATCCTCCTTCCACCCAAACACCACCCAAACACAAACAAAACCCCTTGAACCCAATAACTAGCCTAAAATCATCATCAACAAAGCTAAATCATTAAGAAAGAGCACTCTCTGATTGTAGGTGGGCTAGAACCTGCAATCCAAAGATTGATTTGTGGTTACCTCGGCCATATCCCTTCAGGAGCTTAGGGACAACCTGAGTGTTAACAGAAGGCATCCTCTTCATGGGTGAATTGTTTGACTTTTACTATAGTAGTAAATTCCTTAACAATGTGATTTGGGTCGTATTTCCTTCTTGGAACTGTAGCTAATTTCAGAGACATAATAATCTCTGCTTCGTTTAATGCATGTCCATAATCGTGTAGTGCAAAGGCACCACATTGTAATGGGAAGGTCGACCAAATGGTTTTATTCTACTCTTTCAGTTCTCTGGTTAAGCCACCTTCACCTCCTATTTGGTAAGCTATTTCTCTGGCCAAAAAAAATTCGGGGACATAATATGGGAGGACATGCGGAGAAGCAATGCTCCCAAAAACTCTAATGTAGGTGAATGTCTCTTCCCCAAACCATCTGGCTATTGGCAAGATATCTACTTCGGCCTCTTGAGAAAACTCAGGGGTTGTTCTATCATACACTGCTTTATGAATAGGTAGCATAACACCTTGATTTTTTTTTTTTAAATGGGGGTGGAATTGTGATTCCCACAAAATTTTATGGTATATATGGATGGGAAGCAGGTTCTGTACAGTCCACTTCCATCCCATATTCAGACACTGAGAACTAAAACAAATTGCATCCATAACAAAAGAACTCATAAATAACGGGGGAAAATCCTTAAGGAAGTACTTATTTTCCTTCTATATTCCATAATGGTCTTTACCAAATTGTTCGATAAAATTTGAGCCCAGTTCATAATCGTTGCATTAATTGTTGCATCTATTAACATGAGCCATTCCATGGAAAATTTGTTTCTATTGGGTCTACTGAATAACCTACAAATAATTGTTGCTACGAAGCTATAAGGGGGAGAAATGGATGCCATTGAGTACATACCAGTTTTATCCCATTTGAGTTTGCCTTCACTTGATCTCTAGATCTGCATAATGTCTAACGGGTCCCCATTCTCTTTGGCAAATTACTCAAGGAACTCTTTTTTGTAGAGCTTTTAAGGCTCTGGTAACTGGTACATTAGTCTTAGGTTGTCTGGTGAGAAAGACCCCATGACCTATTGTCTTTTATTCTTGAAGGTTTTGTTTGAGACGTCTACCTTATCAATTACCCATTTGACTATATATGTGTATGGTATTATCTTTGGTCTCATAGCTATTTGGTGTAAGAATGAACATGTTGTCTCGAAATAGGAGGCGTTAGATGACTCATGGGCATCGGTCGTAGCCTTTGTTACTAGTAGTCTGAGTTGCTCTTGCTCTAACAGGTTATACATGGCTTCCCATGTTGTGGTTCCTCCGTCCTTATTGCATGTGGTATCACAGAAAAGAGGTACCATGTCTGATTTCTCAGATGCAATCGCCTTTCCCTTCTTCACCATTATTTATAACAATGTTTTCTGCGGAGGTTTCTTGAAATAGAGTAAATGGAAGTTAGTGGATAAACACAAGCATGAATGACAGTGAGAATTAAATGGTACTGTTAACCGCAAAATGTGACAAGAAAGGAACTTTTATTCAAAACGCAGATGAAAAGATATCGTATTACGTGGAGTTGCTGTTAACATAAATGCCATTAAACTTATTAAATACCCACTAAGGTCTCTTATCATTGCCTTTATTACTCATTAAATTATCACATCGCAAACAGGAAGGGAAAATACTTTAAGGTGGCGAGTTTAAACTGTGAAAATGTCGATTATGTGATTGCAATAAGATTATCACAATATCACAAATCACACTATCACATTTTTGATTGTGCGTTTTTTCAGATTTGTTTATAATTCTGCGGGATATGAGGTGAGCGGCACACTTTTCATTGTTTAGAGTGTACCTTGCCTAAATTAATAATTACTTCATAAAGTGCTTTTTTACTATGCGCCTCGCTCTACCGAAATATCGCATTTCGCATATTATGACGGGCTTTGTGAGTTACGTCTTTTGTGAAAGACGATATGCGATTGCAATAAGCGCTTCATTTTACAATGAATACCTTAAGTCTTAGCTTTGAATGAAAAGTTTAATGATATCCTAAGTTAAATGCGGTGACCCCTTCCATTGCAATTCACGGATTTTGGTTGCTAATTAACCTTTGACACACTTGTTGCAGCGATATGCGAAAAAAAGCGAAGATTGCTAATCTTAAAGGGATTTGACTTGATATCTTAATTTATTTCTAAAAATTTAAAAGGAAAGTGCCTAAGTGCTAAATTTTTCTTGGAGGGTTTTTAATAAAGGGTCCCCATTTATTAATAGAATATTAACTATTAAATCAATAAATGGGGGGGGAGGGGGGTTGTTGAATAGCACAACGATTGGCGATTCAATGGAAGAACCAGTTATCTCTGATAGTTTTTTTGAAATTTCTAAAACTTCCAAAATAAAGATAGTTCAGAAAATAGGAATTACATGAAGTCTAAGATAAGTAACATTTCTCCAAATAAGAAAAAATCCACCTAATTATCATCCATTTGATATCCTCTTTGAATTGAAAATTCCTTCGTCTACATCAGTCTTTACTTGGTTTTAAAGATAAAGCAAGGGGCTCTTGCAGATTAGCTTTTAGATGTACTCATTTATCATAGGTAGAGCCTCTACTACCAGCGGGCGTCCATAACCTCGACAGGTTTACCTATTAACCACCAATGATTCAGTATCCCATCCAGATAAGAGTGCAATTTTTAGAGATAAATTCAGATTCAGATACTTACTCTTTTTTCTTTCTTTTCGAAACAATTTTTATTTATTTATTTATTTTCTACTTAAAGGTCATTGTCTTGGTTTGGTGGCTAAATTTGACAATGCCATTCACTGGTTTTAACTCAACTAAACAAGTTGGATTGTGATGAGACCCCTTATCTTTTGATTAAAATAATCTCAAGCCAATACCCTATTTTGATATGCAGTATTGGTAATGTCAGTTTATTATTTCCCTATGAACATGGTAAGTCGTCTCTTGATGAGACCTCTTATACTTTAAGTTTAAGTATATTTTAGAATTACACTCTAAAAAGAGAAAAGTTTACTAGATGGGGAGAATCAATGATTCCTTAAGAGTTTCTGGATGACAATTATAGAGTTGAAGATGCTAATATGCAGAGAGCCTTTTCTTTGTTGAAGAGTCTTTACTTTGTTGAAGATATTGATTGATGGTAGAACAAAGGTATTTTTATAAAGTTGAGGTTTAACAAAGGATGAATTATTTTGGTGGAAAATAAGCAGGTTTCAGAGAAATAGAACTTAGCTTATGTCTCAAATGTGAAAATTATCTTCTCAACAATCTCTACTTATACAAGCGAAAGTCAAAACATAAAAGAGATTATTATTGAAAGTTCAAAAGTAAATGCTATATAACTTTTATTTTCCTAGAAAAAGTAAAGGCAATAGTGTACAGGGATAGAAGAGGTTATCTTCTATGAAAAATATTTCTTCAAAAACTTCCCATTACCAGGTAGAGAATCTGTCTTCCCTGATAAATCTTGCAATAAAAAGGTTTATGGGCTGATTGGTTCCACAATCTGAAATGGGCCAAGCCACATTCTTTGGAATTTGGTATTGTTAATTTTGGGTATGTTCTATGCTTAGAGAAATTTATTTCAATTTTCATAGTTAGCTCAATATCTTTTCTAGATTAGAAATCGCATCAACATTAAGGTAAACTGCAGATAGAACATAAACATAAATCACAGAAGACAAGCCAAGACAAGAGGACACAAGATGTGGCGCTAGCTAGGGACAAACTGCAATGTGTAGAAACCCTTGATCAATTCTTCTTATATGTTCTTCAATAGTTCGGTAGAGAGAGAGAGAGATAGTACATTTATAATAGAAGTCAATACTTTGACTTATCTAGATAAGAGCATAGATCATCTCTAAGAAGATGATACGTGAGATCAGTTGAAGACATGCCGCTTCAACTAATTCTCCAAGGTGACTCCACCTATCATTGTTTGTCATCATGATGCACCTCACCATGTTGCACCATGCTGCACCGATCATCACTATGTTGCATCTCATCATGCGTCACCAATCATGATTGTACCATGTATTTGCTGCACCAAGCATCAATGGTGTCCCAAGTACTATTGTTGCACCTAGTTGCATCATGTACATGCTACATCTTGTTGTTTTTGCTATCCCATTGTGCCACTGCTGCACAATGTCTTTGATGTCCCATCATAGTTCTGTCCCAACATGTTGTTGTCCCATCAATGCCATTGTTGTCTCATCATAGTTTTGTCCCATCATTGTTCTGAAGATGATCATGTTGCCACACAACTGTCCCAAGTGGTATGATGAACCACGTTGACACACAACATGTCTCATGTGCTTGCAGCACCGTGCTTGCCATGTTGTCCATGCTTTCCATGCTTTCCTTAGTGTTCCTTTGATATCCCATTTACTATACAGTTGTCCCTTGCCACTGCTGCCTAGATATATAGGTGTAGCTGTTGTACCTAACAGTCATGCTATACCTTGCTGATGTCCCCTTGTTGTTATCCCCTTACCTTGCCATACCTACTACTGTCCCATGTGTCTTAGCAGCACCATGTAGCCCAGTTGTCCCATTTATTAGCGTTGTTGTCCTGGGCATGTTTGAGTCCTCAAACTCTCATGTTGTCCTTGTTTCGAGGGTCACCTACAACCCACCTTTTCAGCCGTATTAGGCCTGCATCTACAGCACCATAGGTTACCATTAGGGCTCCCTTTAGACTGTGTTAGGGCTGCCTTTAGACAGTGTTTAGGGCTTCTCTTTAGACAACATTTAGGGCTGCTGTTAGACTACATTTAGGTCTACTTTTTGGCAGTGTTTAGGGCCTCTCTTAGAGGTGATAATATTCCTCCAAGACTATGGCTAGGGCATGCTTCCTTGATAGTGCTTTCAACTTCTTCTTTGACATCATATAGGGCTAAGGCATCTCCTCTAGGGCATCTCCCTTAGTCTTCTTTCCTCCAACGTCTAGGGCTTCCACTCCTAAATTTCTCTTCCACTAAAACCCAAGACAAGTGGAGAGAAATCAAGATAGAAGTGTGTGTGAGAAATGACTCTCAAGTCATCTCCATTTATACTAAAACGTTGAGCACATGTGAGGTTTATTTGGTTGTTGGACAACCTTGACGAATTGTATTATAACACAAATAAATTCATAACTCCATGAATACTTATCGGCATCAAATGATATTTAGATCAATCCTACACCTCTTGATGAGAAGGATCCAAAAAAAATATCAGTTACCATAAATAAGATGACCCACATGGAGTTTGGCCCTAGTTTCCAATTTTAACACTCCCTCTCAACTAGGGATAACTCCATCTGCTGATCCATATATCTGACTGCACTATCTCTGGCATCAGTGCCCTGCATTGCTCTGCTCTGCTAAACCATGAAGTAGAAGAATTGATTGAGAATGTCTCATACCATTCTCTACTAAATTGAAGTCAGTTTTATTGATCCTAGATCAATATCACAAGAGAGTGTCTCAAACCACTCATACTGATCCTAGATCAATGGAGGTCATCCTAGCATAGGGAGTACGGTAGATGCAACGATGTGTCCATCGATAGTACTACTATGGTCCATAACCCCATTTCCCTGCTCATTGGCCAGATGAGAGGTACTTCTTATGAGTCCCAGACTGCATAGGTAGGATGCCTCGATAGGAGAACCATTCATCCTATCCCTAAGTCGCCTCGGGGTATCACAAGGGAAGGCTGAGCCATTCACCAAGTACACACGCACCATTAGGGGAGGGTGAGTCACCCTATGTTTGTGTGTTGCTCCAATAAGTACCCCAAGCCCCCCGAAGCTCCAAGAGCTCAATGCATGCAACATGCAGGACCCTTATAAGAAGGTCTCTCAATGACTCCAATTCGTTCAGGAAAGTCACAGATTTGACCATTCCCCGGGGCTTTGACAAAATGTTTGTGACCTCTACATCAGTCTCAATGCGATGGAGCATCCTCCCTCATCGACGTACCATATCCCAGATAAGGTAGTATTTGATGTCTATCCGCTGGAGAAATCATCGAATATGGGATTCGTCAACAATCGAATCTCCCATGGTTGTCACAGAGGATAGCAGTGGTATTCAACATATGTACAAACAGCTTGCTGAAAAGTTTCCACAACTAAACAACTTCACATGAGATCATACTCATAGTTATGTATTCAGTCTTAGTGGTGCTTATAGCAACCGACTTCTGCTTCCTACTCATCCAGGATATCGAAGCAGAACCCAAAGAGAACCAGCACTGAGAAGTGCTCTGGTGATCCTCCACACTACCCGCCCAATCAGCATTTGAATAATCATGCAGCTTCATATTTCCGGTAGTGTATCTCAACACATGAGAGATTATGCCCCGAATATATCTGAGAATATTCTTGGAACCAATCTAGTGAGGCTCAACCAAAATATGAGCCCAACATTGTAACTGCAAATCATATGTCCAGAGGGAAGTTCACCAAGAAAATCAACGCGAATGAGTTTATGAAACTCAGAGGCATTTCCCAAATCTGGTCTGGCATCACTACCACATAACCTCTGAAAGCTAAGATCCTATAGGTAGTCACGAGCTTGCAGTTTACGATTCCACATCTGGAATCCAACTCCCTTACTGTTGTAAATGAGAGGGTCTGCACCCATCAAATAGAGGGCATCCTCATAAGGTGCCAATATGAGAGGTCTATCATCCACAACCTTCAAGTAATGGTTTGGATCGACTTCACTCCTAGTGAATCTCAACTTTATCAGACAACTATCAATCCTCTCATATTAAACCCGGGGTGTTTGCTTCAAGCCATAAAGGGCTTTCTTCTACCTGCATACATGAGATTCCTGATCATGAATCTCAAACCCTTTGGATTGTTCCAAACCTGTGGACCTGCTACATGAGGGGAATGGTCCCCTTGTAATATTTCCTTTGGTACGTCTCAGACATGTACCTTCATGCTCCTTTTGAATTCAGGCATCCCTTTCACCATCTGACTCACATCAGGTAGGGCCCCATAAAGTAGACCTCCAGTGTTATAGATGAGATATGCCAATTGACATGATCCCCAGTGGAGCATCCTGCAACTTGATACAAATTTCCAACCCTGAACCCATGAGAAAAAGCATCTTTGAAAATTCTATTTTCAAACACGTACCTTTCCATCGATGAATGCCACCTTGAAACCTTTGACTTCCATTTCCAAAATGGACACCAGGTTCTTCTTGCAAACAGGTACATAAAGGTATTCTCATAAATGAATTGAGTTACCCTCATTCAATTGAGAGGTAACATTCCCTACACCCTTTCTGGGATATGTGGCATTGACTCCAAGTATAATCTTACGATTGTTTCCATCTCTACCAAGTTAGAGAGAGAACCCTTCTATCTGATGAAGTGCCTTGAAGCACTACAACCAATAAGCTAGATTCCCAAAGAGTCTGAAGGAGAGGGCCAATACAAGATAACGCTTCTATATCTTATTAGAAACCCATACCTGGGGTTCCTTTCTTTCTTGAAAAGTCGACTATTTCCTTGATGACCTGTATTAGTTTTCATTCCTCTCATCATTGAAGATGTCTCTAGAATGATTGTTATCCTCATAAAGTGATGTGTCCCTACCTCGGACACTCCTTCACATAATGGCTGAAATTATTGCAAACAAGGCATCTTCCTTTCCTTCTGCCCTAAGATCTGGTCTTCCCACTGAAGTGATCTTTAGGTAGGTCATCAAAAGCTTCCACTGTGCCATTCTGATAATATTTGTAGAAATTTTGAATAATTTAACACATATTCAATAGAGATTATCCTAATCATGTACTATTGCGGAAAACATACACAATACATAAGCTCCTCTACGTTGATCATCAATATAGCAGCATCAATAACAATAAAACATCAAGAGCATTCACACATTAACACAGTATGTATCCCGGGGAAAGCATCTCGCTAAAAACCCCAACTATCTGTATATTAATGATTGAGTCATGTAACATTACACAGCATAATACTTCTCACAAGTATCTCCACCTCTGTTACACACAATACAGCTCAGATCTGAATCAATCACTTGCTCAAATCTCCTTCGCTGCTTGCCTGCCTCCGCTGCTCAATACCTGCTCAAGAACTGATGATAATTCCAAGGCAACCACGTATTTACTTGGAAAAATCACGTGAGCACAAGCTACAATGTGGTCAAATACGTGGTCAAACTCATTGGCATACTCAATCCCTTGATTGTGCAAGATCTGATGCACAACTATAGTCACAACTGATAGCAATCTGATTCTCTAACACCTGTCCCTGCTTAACTGAACATGCACTGACATGCAACTGAGTTAACTGATGTATTCATTAGTTGTATTATGAGTTAATAACTTGTGAATTAATTATAACTAATTCACCCAACTCATCTCTAGTCTATTTTCCAGTTAGACTAAATACAACCAGTTTAACAAAGCTAAACTAAACACAACTCCATCAACTGCACCTCCAGTCCACTAACTCAACTCACTTGAGTTCTAACTGAAGTCCTGCATGCAAATATTAGTCATCCCATAGGTAACCACGTATTTCCTTCTGGGATCTGCATGACCACATCCGTAGCTCATCCTGAAGTGCTCCAAGAGAATAAGACAAAGTTTATAGTCTAAATATTATTATGAGCTAATAATATTTGACTGTTCTATATTTAGACTGAGCAGTCACTCCGCTGTGGTGTCACTCCGCTGTGGTCTAAAAATAGAAATCCATCTATTTTTTCCAACTTGATCAATCATCCATAAACAGCAACCTGCAATCCATAGACATGATCCATATGTCTAAAAATAGACATAGTCTAAAAATAGACTTGCGCCAAAAAATAGCCTGCGGGCCCACTTAGTGAAGGCGACTCTTTTCACTAAGCTCCATCATCTTGTTGCAATCTCAACACTCCCTCTCGACAAGATATGGATTATCAGCAACCCCTATCCTGCCTCGGTGGTACTCGAATTTGCTCCTAGTGAGAGCCTTCGTCAGAATATCAGCATCCTGATCCTCCTTTGGAATGTACGAAAGTAACATGATCCTCCGCTGCACACAATCTCTGATATGATGGTACCTGATGTCAATATGTTCCGTTGGGCTCCCTGCCCAATCTGCATCTGTGAAGCCACATAGCTTCACCTCATCCTCCTGTCTGTACCACAAACAATATCCCGATGTGCCTCTCAAGTAGCACAATACATGCTTGCCCGCCTTCCAGAAGAGCTTGGTAGGCTTAACCATAGCTTGTGAAAGCTGGTTAACTGCATAGCATATATCAGGTCGTGTATTGACCAAATACATCAGCGACCCCACCAACTGTAGATAAACAGTGGCATCCACTTCTTCTCCCGAAGTGGCATCCTCCTTCCTCCAACCTCCAGGAAGAGGAGTATCAACAGGCTTGCAGCCATGCATGTTGAACTTCTCAAGTATCTCCCGAGCATACTTGCCCTGAGAAACAAACAGTCCACCACTGCGCTGCCAT